>CM077654.1:12378715-12521215 GCA_039707465.1 Rhabdophis nuchalis
CATCTCGGATGAAGGGACTGTGTGTGTGTGTGAGAGAGAGAAATGGAGAGAGGGAGGAGAGGAAGAGAAATGAAGACAGGGAGAAAGAGGGTGAGACAGAGAGAGAGAGAGGTAGGGAGAGAGAGAGAGAGAGAAAGAAAGAAATGGAGAGTAGGACAGTGGGAGGGAGGGGAGGGTGAGACAGAGGGAAAAGAGAAAGATAAATGGAGAGAGGGAGGGAGAGAGAAATGGAAAGAGGGAGGGAGGGAGAGAAAGAAAGAAACGGAGAGTAGGACAGGGGAGGGAGGGGGAGACAGAGGGAAAAGAGAAAGATAAATGGAGAGAGGGAGGGAGAGGGAGAGAGAAATGGAAAGAGGAGGGAGGGAGAGAAAGAAAGAAATGGAGAGTAGGACAGGGGGAGGGAGGGGGAGACAGAGGGAAAAGCGAAAGATAAATGGAGAGAGGGAGGGAGAGAAAGAAAGAAATGGAGAGTAGGACAGGGGGAGGGAGGGGGGACAGAGGAAAAGAGAAAGCGAAATGGAAAGAGGGAGGAGAGAGAAAGAAAGAAAGAAATGGAGAGAAAGACGGAGAGAGAGGGAGAGGGTGAGAGAGAAAAGAGAAAGAAAAGGAGAGAGGGAGAGAGGCAAAGAAAAAAGAGGGAGGGAGGAATTTTCCAGGTGACCATTTGTGATCCACCTTCCTCTCCCTTCTCTCTGGATTCCTCCCATCCGCCTGGCCTTCCCACGACCTCCCTCCTCCCTGCACTGCCAGCCACCAGCGTCCTCCGCCTGCCACAGTGCTCCAGATAGCGTGGCTGGGGCTGGCGGTCTTGCTTGCTGTTACAGGCATGCTGCCCGTTTGCTCTTTGGCAGCTTCTCTGCCTGGACTGCCCCCCCCCCCCCACTAGTGCATGGAGGTCTTTCTGAGTTCGGCTCCTGCCAAGGCGGAAATGAGGCTTTATGTGCTCTCAGGGCTTGTTTTGTTTTGTCGAAGGAAAGAAAGAAATGCACCCAAAGGCGTGGGAACACACGTACTAGAAGGCACATGCAAGAAGGTTGTAGGGCTGTATGAAACAGGCACAGTCCTGGGAGTTCCTGACTCTGCTGAAGTCGTCTTCTCTCTCTCCCCTTTCTCTCCCTCCCTTTCCTCTCTCTCTCTCCCTCTCTCTCTCCCTCTCCCTTTCCTCTCTCCCTTCCTCACACTCCTCTCCCCTCTGCCCCTCCTCTCCTGCTTCCCTTCTCTCTCTCTCTCCCACTCCCTCCCATCCCTCTCTCTTCTCCCACTCCTCCCTCTCCCCTCTCACTCTCTCTCCTCTCCCCCTTTCTCTCCCTCCCTTTCCCTCTCTCTCCCTCTCTCCCTCACTCTCCCTCTCCCCCTTCTCCCTCTCTCCCTTTCCCTCTCTCCCTCTCTCCCTTTCCCTCTCTCTCTCTCTCTCCTCTCTCTCTCTCTCTCTCTCTCCCCTCTCTCTCCCTCTCTCTCCTCCTTCCTCCCCTCCCTTTCTCTCCCCCTCCCTCTCCCTTTCCCCTCTCTCCCTCCCTCTCCCTCTCCTCCCTCTCTCTCCCTTTCCCCCTCTCCCTCCCTCTCCCCCTCTCTCCCCCTCCTCTCCCTCTCCCCCTCTGCCCCCTCCTCTCCCTCTCCCTCTCTCCCCTCCCCTCTCTCCCTCTCTCTCCCCCCTCTTCCCCCCCTCTCTCTCCCCCTCTCTCCTTTTCCGTCTCCCCTCTCTTCCTCTCTCCCCCTCTCCCTCTCCCTCGTCCTCTCTCCCTCCCTCTCCCTCCCTCCACTCTATCTCTCCCTTTCTCCCTCTCTCTCTCTCTCTGGGTGTAGGTCTGTCGGGATTCAGCAGCTGGGGGGAAATGCAAAAGCTTCCAGAAGTACATCAAAGTCTTCCCTCAAGGGGGGGGGGGAGGCCCTCTGAGAGGCACCATTTCTCCCTTCTCGCCCATTCAAATGTGGGGTCTCCTGCTAGTCAGAACCAGAGGTGGGTTTCACATAATTGTACCATTGGTTCGCCATGCACCGGAAGTGCAAGCGTGCACACCAGAGGTGGGTTGCTCCCGGTTTGGCCCGGATCAGGCAAACCAGTAATAGCGGTAGTGGGAGGCTCCACCCACTTCACCTGGAGCCTTATGCAGAAGCGTTATGTTGCGCATGGGTGCACAAGCAAAGCTGGTAGTAAAAAAAATTGGAAACCCACCACTGGTGCACGCCTACGCTTTACTCACATCCACTGCTTGCACGCAGGGGCACGGCTTCGAAAACATGGCTAAATAGGCACAGCGCTGGAGCTGGTGGGCTGGCCCACGCAAGTCACCACTACTGGTTTGCCTGAATTGGTCGAACCGGCTGAATACTACCGCTGGTTAGAACCCTGAAGATAAATCCTCCTTGCTAGAAGACTTGGATACGTTACAGAAATGAGGAGAAGTACAGTTGTAACAACCCAGATTTTCCAATCCAGAACAATTGACATAATCCACCGCTAGCTGCTTCTTGAAGGATCCGCTCCATTTGTTCTAAACGGTACTATATTTATTTCATCTGTTTATAACCTTGGCCGTCATATTCATTCCAAGAAGAGTGATGGGCTGCTGCCGTTCAGGAGGAAATAAATTCGCTTCAGTGGTTCAAAATGAGTATAAAATGGTTGTAGGTGTACAATATAGGGACGCGGTGGCTCAGTGGCTAAGACGCTGAACTTGTCAATCAGAAACAGTGGTGGGTTCCATTTTTTTTAGAACTATTCTCTAGGAGTGGTCTATTTTGTGGGTGTTGCTTGGCAGTCATGTGACAGGGTGGGAGTGGCCAACTTGTAAAATGTGGTGAAACTCATTTAACAACGCTCTTGCTTAGCAACCAAAATTTTGGGCTCAATTGTGATGATAATTCTTTCTTTCTTTCTTCTTTCTTTTTCTTCTCTTTCTTTCTTTTCTTTCTTTCTTTCTTTTTCTTTCTTCTTTTCCTTTCTTTCTTTCTTTCCTTCCTTCCTTCCTTCCTTCCTTCCTTCCTTTCCTTCCTTTCCTTTCTTACTTTCTGCCTTCCTTTCCTTTCCTTCCCATTGGGTTACCGGCAGCAGCAGGCCACACTTACTTCTGGGTCTGCCAGTGGAACCCCCTCTCACCGGCTCTCTAAATTTCACCATCCGGCTCTTGCGAGTATGTGCGAGCCTGCAGAAACCCACCACTGATCAGAAAGGTCGGCAGTTCTTGCGGTTCGAATTCCTAGTGCCGCGTAACAGAGTGAGCTCCGTTATTTGTCCCAGCTTCTGCCAACAATTCATGTAAAAATGCAAGTAGAAAAATAGGAACCACCTTTGGTGGGAAGGTAACAGCATTCCATGCGCCTTCGGCTTTTAGTCATGCCGGTCACATGACTATCGAGACGTCTTCGGACAGCGCTGGCTCTTCGGCTTTGAAACAGAGATGAGCATCGCTCCCTAGAGTCCGGAAGGACTAGCACAGATGTGCGAGGGAACCTTTGCCTTTACCTTTAGGTGTGCAATAGACACAATAGGACAGTGATGGCGAACCTTTTTAGGCTCGCGTGCCATAAGAGGGGGAACGCAGGGGGGGTCGTGTGCCAGCGTGCCACACCCATAACGCCCCCCAGTGCGCATGTGCGCATGACAGGCCCCCATTTTTACAGGTTTATAGGAGGCTTTATAGGAGCCTGGGGAGGGTGAAAACAGCTCCCCCCACCTCTCCGAGGACTAAAAAGGGCCCTATGAGCAAACTGGAAGTCACTTCCGGTTTGCTCATAGCATCATTTATAGTCCTCCGGAGGCTTCAGGGACGCTCCTGGGGCCTCCGGGGGGGGGCTGTTTTTGCCCTCCCCAGGCTCCTATAAAGCCTGGGGAGGGTGAAAAATGACTTTTAAAATGGCTGAATCAGCTGACAGGGCAACACCTCGCGTTCCCTGCCAAATGGCTCCGCGTGCCACCTGTGGCACGCATGCCATAGGTTTGCCATCCCTGCAATAGGACATCTTACTGTCCTTGCGTATACATCTGCGAATGGGTGTATTCGAAATCTGAAGTTCAGAGGAATCTGGCATTTTGAGAGCTTCAGACAACATTCCAACCCAGCATTTCTGTGAAAGTAAACAAATAAGCAATTAATAGAAGCAGTCATTGAATACGCTCCTGTATACCAGAAGGTTAAGGAGTAGTTTTTGTGTCCTGAACTGACGGTTGAAGAATAAGGAAACAGATTCATTAAAATCGCTTTGGACAGAAACTGTCAAAGCTGGGGAAAAAAGGGCATGATAGAAGGACAGCCCTGGTTAAGAGTCGCTTTTAAGAGCGAGGTGGGATTATTGGATACATAAAAATAAATAGATAAACTAAAGTGGCAAAAAATCAGGAGAAGGAGTTTGGTAGCGCCTGTTCTGACGATCCAATTTTTATCAGAAGGCGTATGTTTTGTTAAGATTGTTGCAGCAAAACACAACTGATTTTCTGAAAGACAAAAAAAAAGGGCTATCTAATCTTTCATTAAACCACAGAGCTGGAAAAAGTGGGGTGGGGGCAGCAGTGAAAGAAATTGAGACAAATCAAATGCACAAGAGAGGGTGGGCAAACTTTGCAACTTTAAGTCTGAAGGACTTCAGCTCCCAGACTTCTCCAGCCAGCTTTGCTGGCTGGAGAAGTCTGGGAGCTGAAGTCCTTCAGACTTAAAGTTGCAAAGTTTGCCCACCCCTGCACAAGAGAAACCTAACAATATTTGCATGCACCATAAGGGGAGGGGGAAAAGAAACCCCCAAAAGCCTATTCCTTGGGAAGAGAATTCTACACCTCAGTAGAATGAAGAAAGCTTGTAGCGGAAAACTTGGATGAAAATCACATACTTGGTTGGAAAAAATGACAAAGCAGGGAAGAAATCCAACAGGTTCTGATCAGTTCCGAAGAACCGGTAGCGGAAACTTTGAGTAGTTCAGAGAACCAGCAAATGCCACCTCTGGCTGGCCCCAGAGTGGGGAGGGAATGGAGATTTCGCAGTATCCTTCCCCTGCCACGCCCACCAGGCCACGCCCACAGAACCGGTAGTAAAAAAAAAAAAAAAGAATTTCACCACTGTAACAAATCAACACATAGATCTGAAACCAGAAATATTTTTGTTGGGCATAATGCCAGAGGGACTATGATAAAGGGACTATATTTTAGTTTTGCATGTATTGACAGCAGCAAGATTGCACAATTTTGGAAAAAATGAGAACACTCCGTTGGATGAGGATGTAATTGGAAAATATTAGATTGTACAGAGATGGACAGATTGAGGCTAAAAATAAAGGACAACGAAGAGACAGAATATTACTTAACATGGAATAGACTTCACGAGTGTTTAGAGATAAGAGGTAGTAGAAATTAGATGGTGATATATTATTGCTGCTATACGAATTAAATATAAAGATGATTTATAATTATAAATATGCTGATAGAATTAACAGAATTACAAATAAGCCAATATAAAGAGAAAACCTAGTTAAAGTTATTATGTTACACTATTATTACTATTGTCGTTATTAGTAAATGTGTTAATATTTCTTTTGGTTCGTTCTTTACTTTTTTGTAAATGATATGGCCCTGGCAATACACTATATTCAAAATATTTACGAATAAAAGAAGAAGAAGGAAGCTTGTTCCTTCTCTCCCAGCCAGCTACTTTTCAGATGACAGTAAGGCCTTCGAATGGCGGGGGCACTTGGTGGTTGCATTTAGAATGTGCCAGCTTCAATCCCCAGCGTGATTAATTAATTGTTTTGCAAAGGTGTTCCCAAATTAAATGGCCACGAGATTTATTACACAAAAGCTTTCTTAAAATGCCATCCTAAAGCAGTTTCTCTCTCTCTCTCTCTCTCCCTCTCTCTCTCTCTCCCTCTCTTGTCTGTGAAGGAAAATCTAATGCATGTCACAGTATGTCTTTTGATTTTCACTGCTGGCACTCTACTAAAGAGATGACTTTTCTATATATGCAATATAGAATATATATATATATATATATTCCTGAGCTATTTTTGGTTGTGTCTTGTTTGGGCTGGGATTTTTCTTCATGTTGCTGTTCTTAATGTTTTGAAGGCACTTTATCATCTGCCAACATTTTGTTCCTTGTTTATAGATTGTCTGCCAACTTCTAAAAGCAAATTGGGTGTATTCTATGGATATAAAGAGGTCTCCCTCACCTGTCTTTGTCTATGGAGATTCTCAGTCATCCAGGTCCTGGTTCTCCCAAAGGTGCTTTTTCAAGAGGCAATGGGATTTTCTGGTTTTTTCTTCGTTGACGTTTCGCTTCTCATCCATGATGAGAAGCTTCTTCAGCCTCCGACTGGATGGTGGGGAGTGTAAGGATTTATACTCCTTGCAGACAGCTGGTCATTTGCATTCTTTTAGCGAGTCATTGAGGCCACTTGGAAGTTTATCTGTGTCCTCACGTCACTGAGTAGTGCAAATGGGTTGTGGAGCCTTCTTGAAGGACTTGTGTTGTAGACTGGAGTTAGATGATGTTCTATCCCTCCCCCTCTGTTGAGAGAGGCCATCTCCGTCAAAATTGAACAGCCCTCCCCAAGTGAGACCTCCAAGTGGCCTCAACGACTCTCTAAAAGAATGCAAATGGCCAGCTGCCTGAAAGGAGTAGAAATCATTCCATTTCCCACCATCCAGTCAGAGCTGAAGAAGCTTCTTGGATGAGAAGCGAAACGTCATCAAAGAAAACCCAGAAGTCCAGTTGCCTCAGTTGACCCAACCTTCTGCAGGCCAAAATTACACCGACTGCTTCTTCTCTTAAGCAAGGCTTGAGTTCATTGTTTAACCATCACATCTTCTGATTATTAATCAGCACACATGGCACAGGCAATATGGTGGCAGCTGTCAAGCTTGCTGACACCCAGCACAAAGGAAAGGATGATTGCAAATTGCACCTCGGGCAAAAAAAAAAAAAAAAAAGGGAGGGGAAATGAGTTCAATGGAGGGGAGGACATTGATTGCGGTGGAGATGGTCTTTAGTTCAAGGGAAAAATCTAAGAGGCGGCAAAGGAAATGTCCTTTTTCTTTTGAAGAAAGGAGAAGGCCAGGGATGATCAGAAAATGTCGGTATTGGTCTTGTTAGCCCAGCAAAAGGGAAGGGGATAAACAACAGACCACGGTTGGGCAAATCTGGCCCCTTTATGACCTGTGGACTTCAACTCTCAGAATTCCTGAGCCAACCTGTGTCGGGGTTCCAAGCGACACCCCTAACGAAATCAAACTCCAAGGCTTGAAGTTCCTCAAAGTTCCCATTTATTAGAGATGTCATGTTGGCACATCTGGGGAAAACCCGAATCGGAAATCTTCCAGGTTTTCCCCACCCGGTTGAAAGTTCACAACCCTTGCCCACACCCACAAGTCATCACAATGTCCAATCCAAGACTCCCAAGGGAACTGAAGACAATCTTCAACCACTCCCATCCAGGTGCAGGCAGGTGTCCTTGATTCCCAGAAGAAAGAATGTTGTTATGGCTCAAATTCTACCAATCCAAGCAAGCCTCTCCCCCCCCCCCCACCCCAAATTCCCAGGCTAACATATGTGGAAGTCAGGAAGCTGCAAAAAGGGGGTGGGGGTGGGGGAAATGGCTTCCAAAACTGACAACCTGACTCAGGAATTCTGGGAATTGAAGTCCACAGGTTGTAAAGGGCCCAGATTTGCTCCCCCTTACAACAGGCTCTCCTTTTATCCTAAGCCAGGGGTGTCCAAACTTGGGAACTTTAAGACTTATGGACTTCAACTCCCAGAATTCCCCAGCCAGCATAGCTGGCTGGGGAATTCTGGGAGTTGAAGTCCATAAGTCTTAAAGTTCCCAAGTTTGGACACCCCTGTCCTAAGCCTTCCATTAACTTTCCGCCAGCAGGAATAAGAGGACGCCGCCTCCTTTGTGCACCAGAAGAAGCTGGAGATCACAAGCAGCCTCTGGTGATGGCTATTGGGCAGCACTTTAGGGGAAGTCATTCTGTTGACTTTCAACCATTCAGGGCTTTCATTGAGGCTCGACAGTTGTGTGAAAGACTGATCTGGGCACAAAGGTAGCAGCGCCTGACGCGGTGTGTGTAACAGGAGCTGTGGCATTTTTATTTTTATTTTTAGTCAGAGCCCTTTCATAGATGTCACAATGTCTGAGAGCCAAACTGTGCTCTTCTGGCATGCATGGTACGGTGGGGTTTAATGCATTTTTCTTTTGAAATAACAGCCAGCGAGAGAGAAGGGAGGGAATAAGGACAGGGTGGATCTCCGTGTGTCTCTGCGTTAATATCACAGTCCCAATGATTCGCCTTCCCCTCATCTGAAGGCTTTGAGCTGACCCTAGAAGAGGGCTGGTCCCCAGGAGCCACAGGTGAACCTGGGACTGTTGTGGAGGGTCAAATCCATAGGGCCGTGATGGCTAACCTATGGCACGCGTGCCACAGGTGGCACATGGAGGCACTCTGCAGGCAGACGAGCCGTTGCCCCAGCTCAATTCCTGCTGTGCACATGTGTGGGGAGCGTGAGGGTGTGTGTCACATGCACATCTGCAAGGGGCGGGGTGCATGGGTGTGTGTGAGCGCATTGCCTTATGGGTGTGGGCTCGCACGTGTGTGCTGTCGCGTGTATGCGCTTTCGGCACGCAAGGATAAAAAAGGTTAGCCATCACTGCCATAGGGTCACTGCCATAGTCTCCACCATCAGAGAGATTAACAGAGTTGGAAGGGATCTTCTAGGTCATCTAGTCCAACCCCCTCCCCGCCCATGTCACTCCCTACACCAGTGAGGCTGACCTTTTTGTCGCCGCACCCACACACTCGGGATAAACACAGTGCTGCGCGATCCCACCAGTGGCTTTTGGGGCCCTGGATTCTTTTACCTCCTGGACTCCCTTTGATGTGAGAAAGAAAGGCGGCGGGAGCAACCCTGAGCTGTGGGGAGAATTCCAGTCTCCTCTCCCACACTCGGCTTTTGCATGACAACTCCTCCCGGGGAGCAACTGGTTTTGCAGCTCGAGCAAGTTAGGCACGAACGCTTGCAAGCTGCATCTGGACAGGGCTGCCTCTCGGCTTCCCACCGCTTGTCCTCAGAGCACCCCTGGCAGGCGGAGAGCGGGCCGTGTGGCCTGCCTTTCCCCCTACCCTCTTCACAGCCAGCCAGGCAGCTCTGGAATCCCAGCCATAGGATCGACTTACCCGACATCATTCTTGGCTCAGCTGCGCTCCCTTGCTTTCTCTTTTCCCTTTCAAAAAAGGAAAGGGAAGGAAAAAAGGACGCAAGAGAGCAAATGCTTGCAGAGGAAGGTGTAAGCCAGGGGTCTGCAAAGTCGGCTCTTTTAAGACTGGTGGACTTCAACTCCCAGAATTCCCCAGCCAGCTCTGCTGGCTGGGGAATTCTGGGAGTTGAAGTCCACCAGTCTTAAAAGAGCCGACTTTGCAGACCCCTGGTGTACGCCAAGCTTGGAGACAGCTGTTGAGGGCTTCAGAACTCTGCTAGGCCGATGGGCCACGGAGAAGGCAAAAGGAGTGGGGGGGGGGCTTAATTTTGCACACTCGTCTGTGTTTATTTATTTTAATTGACACGCCGCCCGTCTCACTTTGCAAAAGCGACTGTGCCCATTCCGAAGTGGGAGATACCCGGTGAGCGGGAGAGTCCTGTCCTGATTGGAGGGCAGATTTGGCATTCACCCACCTGCATGGCTCCAGGCAATCTTTGGCTTTTGTAAGTCAGTTTTGGCAGCTGTTTGCAAGGCCTTCTCCAGCCAGTTCTTTGGATTGGAAAAGTTGGCTGTCAGTTGCTGGAGAAACTCGATTGCCCAGTTCTCGGTATCTGCGCAGCAGCCACACATCCCTGCGTACTCTCTTGTGCAATAAAGCAGCAGCAGCAGCAGAAGGCTAGGCAAGAACCCATGGATGGAAACTAATCAAGGAGGGAACCGACCTAGAAATAAGGAGAATATGCCTAATGGTGAAAACAACCAGGGGGAACGGCTTGCCTTCAGAAGTTGTAGGTGCCCCGTCACTGGAGGATTTCAAAAAGAGATTGGACAGTCATTGGTCTGACATGGTATAGATCCGTGATGGCAAATCTATGGCACACATGTCTGAAGTGACATGCGGAACCATGTCGGCTGGCATGCGTGACGTTGCCCATTCCTTTTCCGAGTTTCTGGTGTGCATGTGCATGGGTGATCTGCTATTTTTGCACAGGTGGCAGTGCCGGAAACTGGAAGAGCTGGCCTTTTGATTTCCGTTGTGTGCATGTGCTCAGGCCAGCTGATCGCTGTGCACGCATGCATGCCAATAACAGGAAGACAAGCTGGCCAGTGTGCATGCATGCACCAGACACTGGAGCTTCATATCCCAGTGCGTGCATACCGATTTGGCAGCTTTTCTTCTGGGGCATGTCCCTGATGAGTGCGTGGTCGCATGCGTGCACGGACTCCCTTTTCGGCACTCTGTGCCGAGAAGGTTCGCCATCCCTGGTATAGACTCTCACTTTCGAGCAGGGGGTTGGACTAGATGACCTCCTTCCAACTCTATTGCTCCATGTTGCATGGGACAGTTCAAACTGCAAGATCCGTATCATCTAGGTGTAATTCGGAAAAGTTGCATTTTGAACTTCCCTCTGGCATTTGATCCAACTGCTTAACCTCTCTAGAAAATAAAACAAAGCAGGAGGAGACTTGATGAAAAAGTGGTTGCCTAGGCTCAAAGGAGTGGGATTAGTTTGGTGGGTAATCCTAACTTAATCTCAATTCAATAGGAGGCATGCACCAGGCCATAAGTTCTGGAAAGTGTGGACAGCATCTGACTTTGGATGCAGTCTTCCACCTCTTCTCCAAAGTGCCTCCTAGACAGCATCCCAGTTCCTGTTCTTCTTCTGATGGTTGGGAGTGGATGAATCTTGATTTCCCAGAAGATACTGCTCCCAACCCTTTTATCTTCCTACGGAGGGAGCGAAATAAGAATATTATCCACATAGGCTTACGAGTGAGGCAGCCTCTGGCCTTTGTACCTTCCAAAGGGAAGTAAGGTAATGATGGAGGTGTTGCGGGGGTGGGTGGGTGGGGTTCGTGTTTCAGTAGGAAATGTCCAAAGCTAGGACATTTGCTTGAAGCTAGATTATAGCTGTAGGTCAGAGGTCTTCAAACTTGGCAACTTTAAGACTTGTGGACTTCAACTCCCAGAATTCTCCAGCCAGCAGAGCTGAAGTCCGCAAGTCTTAAAGTTGCCAAGTTTGGGGACCCCTGCTATAGGTGATGAATTTGGGGTGCTCCTGCTACTGTTTCCTGAGCATCCCTTGCAAACTGTTACATTTATAGGTTGGCCGGCAAGCTTTCGTGTTTTAAATAGCACTATGTTTTTAAAATCCCTGCTACAGTCCAAAGATACACTTTTAAATACCTGCCCAAGGGTACAGTGTAATTTCCTGGGGATATTTTAGGAGCCAAGTAATTGTTTCTTGGTTTTTTTTAGGGGTTTAAAATAAAGGTTAGATAACTTGGAAATCCGAGGTCTACAAATTACACTTAGCTTAGTTTCCTGTGACCTTTAATGGGCCATGCTTGGACTTTTCAATCACGCCATTGGGAAGAGGGTGAGAACAAGAGAGAATAAGCAGCAAAAAGCTTTCTGTTTTGGGTCACACAGCCTTGAGTTCTGTTCCTTTGTAGTTTCTGGCAGATTATTCCTATGGAAATATGGCGTTCAGTAAGAAGAAGGAAATGTTTTCCCACAGATGTGTTAGAGAAACACAACTGCCCAACAGATTAACAGAGTTGGAAGGGACCGTGTAGGTTCTCTAGTCCAACTCCCCACTCAAGCAGGAGGTCCTAAACCATTTCTGACAAATGGCAGTCCAATCTCAAGTGGGCGAAGACTCAAGTGACGAAGCTCTCACAATTTGCAAAGGCAACTTCTGTTCCATGGGTTGATTGTTCTCACTATCAGAAAGTTCCTCCTTGTTTCTAGGTTGACTCACTCCTTGGTTAGTTTCCATCCATTATTCCTTGTCTGGCCTTAAGGGGCTTTGGAAAATAGCTTGACCCTCTCCTCTCTGTGCAAGCCCCTCAGATATTGGAAGGCTGCTGTCCTGTCTCCCCTGATCCTTCTCTTCACTAGTCCAACCATGCCCAGTCCCTGCAACCATTCTTCATATGTTTTAGTCTCCAGTCTCCTAATCATCCTGGTTGCTCTTCCCTGCACTTTGGACAAATGGTAATCCAATATCTTCTTAAAAACGTCCAGTGTTGGAGCATTCACAACTTCTGGAGGCACTGATTAATTGTTCTCACTGTCAGGAAAATTTTCCTTAGTTCTAAATTGCTTCTCTCCTTGATTAATTTCCACCCATTGCTTCTTGTCTTGCCCTCAGGTGCCCTGGAGAATAGCTTGATTTCCTCTTCTCTGGGGCAACCCTGATATATTGGAACACTGCTATCATGTCTCCCCTGGTCCTTCTTTTCATTAAACTAGACATACTAGTTCCTGCAACCGTTTTTTACATGTTTTAGCCTCCAGTCCCCTAATCATCTTTGTTGCTCTTCTCTGCACTCTTTCAAGAGTCTCAACATCTATTTTACATCGTGGCGACCAAAACTGACTGCAGTATTCCAAGTGTGGCCTTAGCAAGGCATTATAGGAGATAGAGGGCAATGGCAGGTATGCTGCCCCCGTACCCATCATTCTGACTTTCCCTCCTGCAATCTCTGTTGATAGTGAGGTGTCGTTTTGGAGACTGGTCTTGCAGTGGGGAAGAAGGCAGCCCCCAAATGTAAGCCCTGGGAGCGCCTTCCTGAGTGAGTTAATGGCCCCTAACCAAGCACTTGTGGAAGAATTGAGATTCAGATGCTGTTTGCAGGAGGAGGGCAGTGTCTGCCAGCCTGAATAATTGATGGCACCATTATGATCGTCAAATGTCCTTCTCTTCACGCCGGTTCTTCTGTCTGCAGAAGCTCTGTCTCAGCCTTGCCAAGGACTCCCAGACAGGAGGGGGATTGAGGCCTAGCGATGGGCCGAGATGCATTTGTCAACTTGGAGAGGTGGCAGTGAAGACTCCTGTCTGCTTCTTGGGGGGGGGGGGATTCCTATGGTGCGTCAATCCTGAGTTAATGCCAAATAGCATCCAAAATTAAATCAGAGTCCAAGGCAAAGTATTGCTTAAAGTTTCAATTTATTAAGAGAGCCATGTTGGCACATCTGGGAAAACCCGAATCTGAAAGCTTCCTGGTTTTCCCCACCCAATTGAAAGTTCATGATCTTGCCCCCACACCCACAAGTCCATCCCATGGTCCAATCTCCTACTGCCATGCTGGCAGTTCCACCCATCCAGTTCCGGTCAGGTGCAGAGGTGCAAAGACAAAGGATGACCTTGGCTTTCTAGAAAGGATTTTGTTATGGCTACATCACATCTAACTCTGTGCAATTCCCCTTCCCATTTTCCCACAATAGAAAAGGCATAGTAGAATAATAGAAAGTGTGGCAGTCCAAAGATCCAAAAGGAATATGGCTGCAGGCCTGACAGCAAGAAGATTTTGAGGGGGGGGGGCACGACAGCCCAGTTTCTGTATCTGAAAAAATGAGGATTCCGTGGACACAGCCTGGTTAATGCAGAAAGCAGGATGGGTTGACCCCTCTGCTGTTGCATTCTGGGACAGACCTCCCGAGATCAACCTTATCACCATCCTTTGGAGAGGGACATATGAATTCGGCATCCTGCATAAAAAGGGTGTTTGGCTACCACCCATTGGCCAAGGTTTAAATCCCACAATTGCCTTTGAATCAGGGAAATGGGGAGGGGGAAGGGAATTGTAAAGACATTTATGATTCCCCTGCTGAATGACGCTAAGCTTGTTTAGTGAGGAACAAATCCCTGTGAGTTCAGGAGGATTTACTCCTTGGTGAAGTTTGCATAGGATTGCTGCTTCAGGCTTCTAATTAAATCAATGATGTTATCTTTCTCCCTATGAGGAGAACCATCTCAGCTACTAGTCTGTACAAGTGCAGTATTGCTTTAAATGGCCCAATGGCCCAGTTTAGGGTAAGATGCTTTCCTACTACCTTTAAAACCTCTACGCTGCCCAAAATAGGCAAATGGAAGAATAGAATAGAATAACAAGAGTTGGAAGGGACCTTGGGGGTCTTTTAGTCCAACCCCCTACTCAGGCAGGAAACCCTACACCACTTCAAACACATTATCCAATATCTTCTTAAAAACATCCAGTGTTGGAGCATTCACAACTTCTGGAGGCAAGTTGTTCCACTGATAAATTGTTCACACTGTCAGGAAATTTCTCCTCAGTTCTAAGCTGCTTTTCTCCTTGATTAGTTTCCACCCATTGTCCTGCCCTCAGGTGCTTTGGTGAATAGCTTGACTCCCTCTTTTTTGTGGCGGCCCCTGAGATATTGGAACGTTGCTATCATGTCTCCCCTGGTCCTTCTTTTCATTAAACTAGACCTATCCAGTTCCTGCAACCGTTCTTCATATGTTTTAGTCTGCAGTCCCCTAATCCTCTTTGTTGCTCTTCTCTGCACTCTTTCTAGAGTCTCAACGTCTTTTCTACATCGTGGAGACCAAAACTGAATGCAATATTCCAAGTGTGGCCTTACCCAGGCATTATAAACTGGTATTAACACTTCTCGTGTTTATGCAGCCTAGAATTGTGTTGGCTTTTTTGGCAGCTGTGCACACTGCTGACTCGGAGACCTAGACGCATGGACTTTCCCAAGATTAATTCTCTGCAGCTAAAAACAATGGCTGAAAATAGAATATAAGATAGAATCAAGATTGTTTGACTTTGCAGAGATAGATAATCCTTGACTTATGACCACAACTGGGATTGGAACTACTGTTGTTAAGCAAGCTGGTCGCATCCAGATTTTATGACTTTTTATGCCAATCTCATTAAGCAAAACACTATGGTCATTAAACAAATCACATGATCATTAATTGAATCCAGATTCCCCATTGAATTTGCTTGTTAGAGGCCACCTGGGCAGGTTGTAAATGGGGATCGTGACCCCAGGATGCTGCAGCTGTGATAAATACATTCCAAGGGCCCATATAACCATGCAATGGTTGTTAGTGAGAGGACTGGATGTAAGTCATTGCTTTTCAGCACTGTTGTAACTTTGGTCATTAAATGAATCATTAAATGGTCATGAGTTGAGGACTACCTGCGCCAGCTTCCTGAATGCCTGAGCATGACAAATAATAGCACAAGCTGCTAAAATGTGTTTCTAAGCTGTTCTGGTTTTGTCTAATTTTGGATGAAGAAAAATAGGTGGCAACATTATTCTATATTTCACATGTTTAAATTAAAATAAGTGTTGTGTTGCATTGGCTTGCACACCTGCTTGGAAAAAACAATTCAGGACTAAACGAACATAGCATACAACAGATCAAAAAAGTCTTCAGGCATGCCTAGGTCAAACTGTATGTGTATTGGTGCACACATACAGAATCTAGATCACGTGAAGTGTTAATGCCACTTCAAAAGGCCTTGGTAAGGCCACACTTGGAATACTTCATACAGTTTTGGTCGCCACGATGTAAACAAGATGTGGAGACTCTAGAAAGAGTGCAGAGAAGAGCAACAAAGAGGATTAGGGGCCTGGAGACTAAAACATATGAAGAACGGTTGCTGGAACTGGGTATGTCTAGTCTGATGAAAAGAAGGCCTGGGGGAGACATGATAGCAGTGTTCCAATATCTCAGGGGCTGCCACAAAGATGAGGGAGTCAAGCTATTCTCCAAAGCACCTGACGGCAGGACAAGAAGCAATGGGTGAAAACTAATCAAGGAGCAAAGCAACTTAGAACTGAGGAGAAATTTCTTGACAGTGAGAACAATTAATCAGTGGAACAACTTGCCTCCAGAAGTTGTGAAGCCTCCAATACTGGAAGTTTTTAAGAAGAGATTGGATAACCATTTGTCTGAAGTGTAAGTGTAGGGTTCCCTGCCCAGCAGGGGGTTGGACTAGAAGACCTCCATGGTCCCTTCCAACTCTATTCTGTTCTATTCTATTCTACTGGCAACACGATTCTCCATTTGTCAGTTTCCCCTATTTTCACCTGTGAAATGTTGGTGGCATCATCATTATATTAACTTACATGAATACTAGCATTTTAGATGATGATGATGTTGATGTTGATGATGATATCGCAGCCCTGGGTCCTTTTGGAGAAGGGCGGGATACAAATTGAATAAAATCTAAAATCTATATACACCTGATTGGAGCACAGCACAGCCGTACCTGCTGGATTCTTAGCAGTAGCTCCACTCCCCTTCCTACTTGCACCCGGGACTTCAATGTGCTGCCTGTGATGGGTTAACAGGAATAAAAGCCCCTGCAAAAATTTTGATTTGAGAGAGCTGCAGGCCAAAAGTACATTTGTAACCTCAAGTGGCTACTACCTTGAAGACACTCCAGCTCTGTCTAGCAGCCGTCTGCAGCTAAAACCCTTTGATCCACTCACTCTGCTCTGGGGAGCAGACTGCAGTAATGGTGCTAATGCCCCCATGGCGACAGGGGTTTAGCTGCTAGACGGATGGAGGCAAGGACCTCTTCCCTCCCCTGCTGGAAAGCAGCTCAGCATGGGGGGGGGGGGGAATGGAAGGAGAGGTTTTTGTGACAAAGAATGGATGCCTTTGGGCCTTAACTCTTGAGGTGCCCAAATGCTGGGTGTGGAATGCACCTCTGGAATGTTGCATTGGGAAAGACACGGGAGGCTGTTCATGATTTCCAGGCCTTTTAGAGTAAACAAGCTGGGGGAAAAATGGTTGTGGTGTGTGTGTGTGTGTGTAAGATTCTTTGTATATAAAAAAAGAAATAATCAGTTCTGGGCTGCCGAGCTATGTTGCTGCAGCATGGAAACCGCCTGGATTGTCACAGGAAGGGTGTCCTTGAGATCACAATTTGTGTGTGTGTGTGTGTGTGTGTGTGTGTGTGTGTGTGTGTGAGAGAGAGAGAGAGAGAGAGAGAGAAAGTGAAAAACCCCTAGCACTTTTCCCAACAAACGATTTCTATTAAAAAGCACAACGCTTTCTGAACTGTGGCTCACTTTAACAGAAGTGTGTGTGTGTGTGTGTGTGTTTATGATGGTACAAGTGAATTTTAGTGCAAAAGGGAGAGGCCCGCAGACCCTGAAGTGTAAAAGTGTAAAAAAGTGCCCCTTCTCTCTACGAATGCTGAAAAATTTGCCGATTGTTTCGTTGTGGTTTGGAAGTGAGACATGTGCAAAACTGGCACCGTCGCACGCCTCAAATTGGGCTTCAGCTCAGGAAGAAAAATGAAAGGAAGTTTTCCACGACTCTTTTCTCCATCCCAAGTGCAAGAAAAATTATAGTATCCTGGCTGCACCCATGTGTGTCACACAGCCCCCCCCCCACTCGTAGGAATTCTGGCAGCTGGAGGCCACGTGCATCTGAAACACGGGTCGTCGGATTAAGGAAAGCTGGTTTGAAGACCAAGGACCGAGGGGGTCTGCTTTTTCTCCCACCATCCTATAATTTTAAAGGCCCCTTTCTCTTTTTCTTCTTATACAAGTTATGATGTATTAAGTGCACCAACTTCTTAAACTACAGGTTGTGGCTTAACCTGCTGTGGGACCCAGTTATGTGTATTTCTTAAAATCCCACCTTTATTACTTTTATAAATAAGGTGATGAACATACCTAATACTTCTTCCTGCTCCACAACAGGCTTTTGAGGTGGGTTGGATTGAGAGAGAGCAATTGGTTCAAAGTCTTCCAGTTAGCCTTCATTCCTAAAATGGGACTAGAACTCACAGTCTCCTGATGATTGGCCCAAAGTCACCCAGCTGGCTTCCATGCCCGAGGCAGGATTTAGAGCAGGGGTTCCCAAACTTGGCAACTTTAAGACTTGTGGACTTCAACTCCCAGAATTCTCCAGCCAGCCAGCTGTGCTGGCTGATCCAATAAAATAAACCATAGCTCCGTACGGTATGTCCACCCAAGTCATCTACCCACAACTTCCTGGGTTGCTAAGGACAAAGATAAGCCCCTTTTTTTTCTGCCCGAGACCTAGCTGGAGTTCAAAGTGGTGATTGCTTTCCCTGGGCTAGGCAGCTTCCTGTCTTCTGAGTGACAGCTCTGGCAGCTCACCCTGAAGGGGAGGAGGAGGAGGAGGAGGAGGAGGCCAGGCGGGTGCAGCACGCAGGATGAAATGAGCACAGGGTGTCCTGGCCCAGACTGCGCTGCTATTTGGAACATTCCACAGTGGAGCTGGGAGGAAGCCATCTCCTTGGCAGACCATCGTTGACCCCGGCTGGGAGAGGCTTTTCAGCCCCTGGGTGTGTGCAGTGTGTGTGTACATACTTGTGTTTAGAGGGGGGGTGGGCTGTGCTGCTTCGCTATGCCTAATTGTGTGCATAATGAGCCTCATTCAAGGCAGCCAATCCTCCCTCCGGCTGCAGGCGGTATGGAGGGTTTCCTTTGGTGTGAAGAAGTCAGCACAAAATGGTTGGAGAAGCAGCGTCCCCCATTAGGTCAGCAGCGAAGGCTGATGTCCCGCCTGGTCAACTGGGGTCATTACTGGCCAGCCTCTGCCTCTTTCTGAGCAAGGGTAGCTTATCCGGAATATGGATCATGATCAAGTATTATCTTTCAGGCTTATTGTTAACGTGGTTTATTTTATTATATATTTTTTAAGGAAAAATAAAAATCAGATTTCACGAAAAAGCCAACAGGCAGCGTGTTTTTAACCGAGTGGCTGGATTAGGTTGGACGTCCTGTATTCCTAAAGGCAGGAAGCAGATGTACCGCTCCTTCTGATGGGGCAGAACTACCACGTTGCATTTTGTACAAGAGGGCCATTCATCTTTGGGATGGATGAGCTTTCTCTAACAGGATTACTTTAATCCAGTGTGACTTGCAGATGTTGGCTGGATAAATCCAACGAGACTGGCAGTCCTCCCTAGCAATCCTCTATCTGAAAATATTTGAGGGAGGCAGGCAAATATCTCGATAAACAATTTCCCCACTTTATTTTACTAAGTAAGGAAAGGGAGTGACCTATTTTTTTTACTCTTGTTATGGAGTATTTTATGTGGGAAGGGACACGATGCCTCAGTGGCTAAGACACTGAGCTTGTCGACCAGAAAGATTGGCAGTTCCGCGGTTCGAATCCCTAGCGCCGCTTAACGGAGTGAGCTCCCATTACTTGTCCCAGCTTCTGCCAACCTGGCAGTTCAAAAACCTGTAAGAAATGCAAGTAGAAAAAATAGGAACCACCTTTGGTGGGAGGGTAACTGCGTTCCATGCGCCTTCAGGATTTAGTCATGCCGGCCACATGACCCCGGAGACGTCTTTGGACAGCGCTGGCTCTTCAGCTTAGAAACAGAGATGAGCACCGCCCCCTAGAGTCAGGAACGACTAGCACATATGTGTGAGGGGAACCTTTACCTTTACCTATTTTATGTGAGTGAGTGGTGGGAAACAGTTCTGGAAGGCACCAGGTTAGTTCACTGGCAGTGAGAAAAGCGAAATGATAATTGGCGAACCTTTTTAAAAAAATGTCAGAACCAAAGATAGAAACATCCATTTAAAATGAATCACTAGAACACACTAAAATTAGTGAAATATTAAGCCCCAGCTAGGTGGCAGCAACGTAGCTGATCTTGGTTTATTTCCAAAAGCTAAGCAGAGTCTTACTATGATTAGTACATGAATGGGAGACCACCAGGAATCCCACTGTAGAAAAGATATGTTGGAAAAAGGTGATAGTGCATTACCTCTGTATTGTTAGCTTCAAAATATATGGATATGTCTAGGAATTGAGTTCAAAATGAGGTTTGTCATAACAAGTTGCAGCACCAAATTCATTTGGATTGATCTTGACCAAGATAAATTGAATGAGACTTGATTGATTATTGGATGAGAAGCAATTGAGTCTTATGGACTCAATGGGACAGTTACGAATATTGTGCAAGAAGACCAAGGCAAACTCCTTCCTTGTGGTCAAGAACAGTGTTATTTTTAAATATACTTTTGCGGAGACAATTTCATCCCTGAAATAACTAGCTATAACAATTTTTTCCAATACTTTCATGAAAAACTATGTAAGTAAAACAACTACAAAATAGAGAAATACATTAAAAAATTTAAAAGGGCATAAAAAGAAAAAAAGAAAATAGGTATCACAATTTTGAAGTGACACAATAGAACCTACATGAAAAGAAAAAAATTCCATGCGTAAAGTGGAAATCTGTAATCTATAATCTTATAAATTAGAATAGTGGGGCAAATTCATAATAAAACTAGTAGTTTTTATCAGCCTGTTGAAAACTTTGAAGCTGAAAATCACATTTGCCTTACTATCTCTTTTCTCAAAGTGGCAAAAGGTTTCTCTTTTTTTCAAATTTATTTGTGCACATTAAAATAATTCCATTCCAGCTGTCAAGCAGTGGCTTTTCAGGAAGCAAGCAATATTTCCAGAGAAGAAGATACTACTAAACAATTCCAAACCACAAAAAATAAAACCCTCACATAGAATTTGAAACACAGAACATGGGTAGATTTTTTAAAAAAGGAGCTTGGCTCTACAGCTACGCAAACACCTCTGAGTCCAGTATTTGGCACCTCCAGTGGAAAAAAACACACAGTCTTGGAAAAGCTCTTTGCTGGAAATTTCAGAGAACGACTGAAGCTACTGCTGCTGCTGAGAATACAGTAGGCAAAACTGGACCGCCATCCCCACTCTGAAATTCAGAGGAGATGCTTTCCAAATAGATTGGCTTTTTAAAAATCTTGGCTAGCTCTTCAGCGAAAATATTTTGACGAATGAAGGCAAATATGCTTGTCCCAGGATAATGTTGCAAGGTCCAATCTGGGTCGCTCATCGGAACCAGAGGTTTACTCTTCTGAGCTACAGATAGGAGGAAGCTAAGCACCAGATTGCAAGAACACAAGCGAGCGGTCAGATGAGGAGACCCAAACTCATTGGTAGCCTCACATTGCAATGAACAAAGACATCCATTCAATTTCACAGCTATTAAGATTGTTGGCCGAGCAGGGACAAAGATAACTAGAGAAATGGGCCCCTGGTCAATCAACAGGAGTGCTGATTTACCACCAGCTTATCAGGTGCTTAAGAGGACTTTGCAGCCCAAGGAAACAACAGCCAATCGCCGGCCAATCACCGGCCATCAACACACCAATCAACCAATAGGAAGGCATCACATAACTACGACTCATAGAATAACTCAGAACACATATTCCAGTATAGATAAGTTCCCTGAAGATGGGGTCCAGCACGAGTCTGAAAACGTAAAAGAGTAAATCTCTGGTCCTAGTGACCAACCCAGATTGGATCTTGCAACAATGCCTTGATTTTATGAAGGTTTTGGAAGAAGGAGTGACCAAGCCAGGATTCCTGTGGCTAAGACTAAATAACAAACAGACTGTGAGAATAATGGATACTGCAATTCATTTCTGGCACCATCCTTTAATTTAGGGCAGTCAATGGCCAAGCAGTATTGACTATTGTCATCTAGTACAGGTAGTCCCATGAGTCACTTACCTAGTGTCTGAATTTTGATCACATGTCTATGAGGATAGCGCAACGGTTGTAAGTGTGAAAAATGGTCATAAGTGATTTTTTGCTGTGCCATTGTAACTTCGAATGGACAGTAACAGAGGTGGTATTCAGCCGGTTCTCTCTGGTTTGGGTGAACTGATAGCAGCGGCTGTGGGAGGCTCCACCCACCCGCCCCGACATAAGGCACGTGCACTACGCATGTGCAGAAGGCAGAGGTGTGCATGCACACCTGTGGACATGCGAGCGAATCCCACGCATGAGCATGCTCACATTTGTGAACCCGTAGGGAAGGTAAGCGAATCCCATCACTGGTCAGTAAGTGAACTGTTGTAAGTCAGTAAGTGAACTGTTGTAAGTCAACCTGTAGTTGTCTGGGTTTTGGCAGGCCAATCCAATAGCTCCATTCCACATGCCTTGATATTCCCTACATCAGGGGTCTCCAACCTTTGCAACTTTAAGTCTGAAGGACTTCAGCTCCCAGAATTCTGGGAGCTGAAGTCCTTCAGACTTAAAGTTGCAAAGGTTGGAGACCCCTGCCCTACATCATCAGAAGAATATTGTGTGGAATTTGAGAGCTCCATTTTTATTAAGACGGGATGTTTTTAGGTCCTGATTTCTCTCTGCAGATGGAAAGGAGGCAGTTTAAGTAACCCCTGGGTCTTGAAACACCCTTCCACATTCCATAGGATGGCAGCCAAAACGTCATTAAAGAAATAGGCACATTTTAGATTTTTATCAAATTGAAGCTAAATTTAATTTCGGTTCTTGCCTTCGGTTTAACTAAAAGCACTCAGCTGCCTCATCGTCTGGTAGGAACAGATGAAAATCTTAACGTTTAAGCCTTTCCCCATTCAGTAATAATGCGTTTTCCTTTTCAAGTGATAGTAAGTGTAAGAAGTAATCATTCTCAGACTGCAATCACCAAGGAAAGTTAACCTGATAAGTGAATTTTGCTGCTGCTTGGATTTGTAGAATATGTTGCAATAATCAGATGGGCCAACTTTGTTGATGTTGTTAGTTGCAAGGTCATGTCCGACCCATCACGACCCCATGGACAACATTCTTCCAGGCCTTCTTGCCCTCTACCATCCTCTGGAGTCCATTTAAGCCGACGCCAACTGCTTCAGTGACTCCATCCAGCCACCTCATTCTCTGTCGTCCCCTTCTTCTTTTGCCATCAGTCGTTCCCAGCATTAGGCTCTTCTCCAGTGAGCCCTTCCTTTGAGCCCTCAAAATGACTTGGCAAAAGCTCTCTTAAAGTGACTTGCAAAATGGAAAGCTTGGAAAATTGCAAAACGACCTGAAGAAGTCATTTTCTACTGGGAATTTCCAGGGTTTTGGAGAGGTGCCATTTAATGTTCAGCAATAGTTTTGGTATGCCCAAGCATCCACGCAAGGGATGCGGTGGCTCAGTGACTAAGACACTGAGCCTGTCAATCAGAAAGGTGAGCAGTTCAGCAGTTCGAATCCCTAGCGCCACATAACGGAGTGAGCTCCTGTTACTTGTCCCAGCTTCTGCCAACCTAGCAGTTCAAAAGAATATAAAAATGCAAGTAGAAAAAATAGGAACCACCTTTGGTGGGAAGATAATAGTGCTCCGTACGCCTTCGGCATTTAGTCATGCCGGCCACATGACCATGGAGACATCTTTGGACAGTGCTGGCTCTTCAGCTTTGAAACAGTGATGAGCACTGCCCCCTAGAGTCAGGAATAACTAGCACATATATGCGAGGGGAACCTTTATCTTTACCTTTAAGCATCCACGCATATTATTCATGGCAACCCTTTCTGCTGTGGGAGTAGAGTTAATAGGTTAACATAGTTGCAGGTAAGGGATTGCTATTAATACTATGAAGTGTGACCTACTCGGGGACTTAAGAAATGCTTCTTATAAAAACGTAGCTGATTTTTAATCATACAGAGTCACCTGCA
This sequence comes from Rhabdophis nuchalis, assembly GCA_039707465.1. Classification (NCBI taxonomy): domain Eukaryota; kingdom Metazoa; phylum Chordata; class Lepidosauria; order Squamata; family Natricidae; genus Rhabdophis; species Rhabdophis nuchalis. The sequence continues at coordinate 12,402,169 of CM077654.1, forward strand.
ACAGATGCAGGAAACACTAAATCAACGATTGAAAAATACAATAGGACGAACGGCTTAATCCAACTTTCTCTAACCTGTTACCTTAAATATAGGTAGGCGTGACTTACATTTTAGTCGACACTGGCTGGGAATTCTGAGAGTTGTAATCCCTATAGCCTTGGCTCATTGGTCCATAAGGACAGGAGGAGGATTTTGATTATTTATTTATTTATTTATTTATTAAATTTATACCCCGCCCTTCTCCAAATGGACCCAGGGCGGCACACAGGGATGTTAAAATAGATACAAAATATATAAAATATATCAAAATTTAAAATACTTATTCTAATAAATAAACCCTGCGCTAAAAACCGAATTAAAATCCCAAATTTAAAACTATCTAATAATCAGTATGGAGGTTACGCTAGGCCGGCTAGGTGGAATAAGTGTGTCTTCAGACACTTGCGGAAGAGGCGGAGGTCGGAGATGGTGCGGAGTTCAGGGGGTAGGTCGTTCCAAAGGGCAGGGCCCGCCACAGAGAAGGCTCTTCCCCTGGGTGTCGCCAGTCGGCATTGTCCAGCCAACGGCACCCTGAGGAGGCCCTCTCTGTGGGAGCGTATCGGTCTGAGGGATGTATGGGGCAGGAGGCGGTCTCGCATATAACTAGGCCCCGAGCCATGGAGCGCTTTAAAGATGGTCGTCAAGACCTTGAAGCGCACCCGAAAGACCACAGGAAGCCAGTGCAGCTCGCGCAGGATCGGTGTTATGTGGGAGCATCTGGGGGCTCCCGTAATCACCCGCACGGCTGCGTTCTGGACTAGCTGCAGCTTTCGGGTGCACCTCAAGGGGAGCCCCATGTAGAGAGCATTACAGTAGTCGAGTCGAGAGGTGACGAGTGCTTGAGTGACTGTGCGTAAGGCACCCCGGTCCAGTAAGGGGCGCAATTGGCGCATCAGGCGTACCTGATGAAACGCCCCCCTGGCCACGGCTGCCACATGATCTTCCATAGACAGCCGGGAATCCAGGAGGACACCCAAATTGCGCGCCCTCTCCACGGGGGCCGGTGTTTCGCCCCCAATGGCCAGAGTTGGAGTAATCTGGCTGAACCGGGGTGCCAGAAGCCACAGCCACTCAGTCTTGGACGGGTTGAGCTTGAGTTTGTTACCACCCATCCAGATCCGTACGGCTTCCAAGCACCGGGACATAACCTCGACGGCATCGTTGGGGTGGTCTGGGGTGGATATGTACAACTGAGTATCATCAGCGTACAGATGATATCCCACCCCAAAACCACGGATGATCTCACCCAGCGTCTTCATATATGTGTTGAACAGTAGGGGCGAGAGGACCGACCCCTGAGGAACCCCACATATGAGGGGTCTCGAGGCCGACCTCTGCCCCCCTGCCAACACATATTGCGACCGACCAGAGAGGTAGGATGAGAACCACCGCAGAACGGTGCCTCCCAGCCCCAACCCCCCCAGTCGGCGCAATAGGATACCATGGTCGATGGTATCAAAAGCCGCTGAGAGGTCTAATAGGACTAGGATAGAGGAATATCCTCTATCCCACGCCCTCCAGAGATCATCAACCAACGCGACCAATGCCGTCTCGGTGCTGTGCCCGGGTCGGAAGCCGGACTGGCGCAGGTCTAGATAATCAACTTCCTCCAAGTGTCGCGGAAACTGTTGAGCCACCACACTCTCAACAACCTTCACTAGAAAGTGGAGGTTGGAGACAGGACGATAGTTCTCTAATAATGCTGGATCCAGGGACGGCTTCTTGAGGAGGGGCCTTACTACCGCCTCTTTCAAGACGGCAGGCAAGGACCCCTCACTCAAAGATGCGTTGACAATGCCCTGGAGCCAGCCTCGTGTCGTCTCCCAGGATGCCAGTACAAGCCAGGAGGGACACGGGTCCAATAAACATGTGGTAGCCCTAAGTCTCTTTGACAACTTGTCCATATCCTCGGTGGTAACAAAATCAAACTCCTCCCAAGATGGTATCACAAGAGCAGCCTCGGCCCTCTCGACTGGACCACTGTCGATGGAGGGTAGCTCGCTCCGAATCCGAGTGATTTTCTCCTGTAGATAAGTCCCAAATTCCTCTGCTCGACCCTGTAACGGGGCTTCCCGCGGCCTCTGTTGAAGGAGGGAGCGGGTCACCCCAAACAGGGCGGCAGGGCGGTTATCTGCGGATGCAATAAGAGTGGCACAATACTCACGTTTGGCCACTCTTGCCACTAAGTAAGTCCTAATATGGTCTCTCACTAGTGTTCGGTCGGCTTCGGAGCGAGAAGATCTCCATCTGCTCTCTAGGCGTCTCTTGTGGCGCTTCATCCCCCTAAGCCCCTCGGTAAACCAAGGAGCCCAGGTGGTTCGTCGCCGCAAGAGAGGCTGCAAGGGCGCGACTCGGTCCAAGGCCCCCGTGGCCGCACTTAACCATGCGGCCACTAGGTCCTCAGTCGAGTCGCGGGGCAAGTCCACAGGAATTGGCCCAAGCTCCCTTTGGAACCTTATCGGGTCCATCAGGAGCCTGGGGCGGAACCATATAGGAATGTCCGGTTCCGCCTCCCCGCAGTGAGGTGCGGCGATCGGAAAGTCGAGCTGAAGGAGAGCGTGATCTGTCCATGACAGGGGTGTGATGACTAGATCCCCTATTCCCAGATCACGACTCCACTGTCCCGAGACGAAGATTAGATCCAGGGTGCGTCCGCCCTCGTGGGTAGGGCCTACAACTACTTGGGTCAGGTCCATGGCTGTCATGGAAGCCATGAACTCCCGAGCTAACCCAGAGGTTTCGCCTGCTGACGGCAGGTTAAAGTCCCCCATGACTAACAGTCTGGGGGTCTCAACCACCGCCTCGGCTATCACCTCTAGAAGCTCGGGCAGGGCTGTAGTTGTATAGCGAGGAGCCAGGTATACAACTAACACGCCCAACTGCCTCCCTAGGCCCCACTTCACAAGGAGGGACTCGCACCCGGTCGTCTGAGGGATCGTGGCCTCCTTTGGCTCAAGACCTTCCCTAACCATAATCGCCACCCCCCCACCCCTCCCTAGGGCCCTAGGCTGATGAAAGGCTCGGTATCCTGGTGGGCACATTTCTACGAGGGGATGTCCTCCCTCGTGGCCCAACCAGGTTTCCGTAATACCTACCAGGTCCAGGTCCCCCTCTGACACAAGGTCTTGGATGAGGGGGGCTTTTTGTACCACGGACCTGGTGTTGCATAGCATCAGCCTAGGGCCCCGGGTCTGTGGTTCTTGCCCACCTAGTCTGCGATGGGAGCATGGGGGGTCGGAGCGCGTGACCACCTGTAACCAGCGGCCACGGTCCTCCAACCGATGTCCATCCCGTCTCCCACCACCCCTGCCCCTCCCCAAGACCGAATTGATGGAGAATACCTCAGTGGAAATGACCCCCCCTCCCCCCTCCTCCGTTTCTCTACTTCCGCTGGCCGGCCTTATAATTTGGCGTCCCTCCACCTGACTGTCCCCTCCCTCCTCCCTGGAACCCCCTAAAATCCGAATTAAAAAATTAAAAAGGAACCCCCTGAGTTTGCGCTTCGCCCACCTCTCAGGAGCAATAAGTCCATCCTCGAGGTGGGCCCGAGTTAAACTAGGGGGCCAAGCCTGCGAGAGGGCAGAATCTCGCAGGCAAAGGAGGTCACGCCTTGAATACATTCCTAGGGAACACGGAGACTGCATAGACCAGGGGAACGTAATTGCAAGTTCATGTTGGAGTTAGAAAGAGTCCAGATAAAGTGCAGGTGTAAAGTGGCAGTGTACAGTGCAAACAAACATAGTAGGAGATGGTAAATCCATAGGGTTAGGAGGGGTAAAGTCAAAGGGTCCAAAAAGTCCGGCAGATGGGAAAGATCGCAGTTCAGCCCCTTTAAAGGGCTCCATCCATCTGCCCTCTTCAGCCACACAGGCCTCAGTCTGCATTTAGTGCCGTGCAGCTAGGTGGTCCACTGCACGGCCTGATGGTAAATGCTGCCATGTGCAGGCTTGGCTTACCTCCTCCAGTCCCATGCACTCACTCCCAGTCCTCCTCGGCCAAAGTTCCACCACTCCACGATCCGGCTGCTTGGCTGCTTGGCCTCCTCTCCTTCCATTCGCTCCTTCACTCCTTCCTTCCGCATCTGTTTCCACTCCATTCCTTCTTTCTCCTTCTCCTTTCTCTTTCCAGTCTCTCCTCTCCTTCTTTCCTCCTTTCTCCTTCTTTCACCTTCCATCCCCTCTCCTCCCGTTTCCTCTCTTCCAGTCTCTCCTCTCACATCCTTTCTCCTTCCTCTCACCTCCTCTCTCCGTTCCAGCGTCTCTATCCACAGCCGTTGTTCTCAGCCGCTCCAGCCCCGGATCAGGTAGGGAACACTCGGGTCGGGGTCGGATGTAGGCTGCACGATCTCCCATCCACTCGTGCAGCCCGATGGAAAATCCTCCCTTCCGCCCGGCCGTTCGCTTGCCTCCAGCGTCCCGGCTTCACAGGCCTGCCTCCTCCTCCTTCCTGGCAAGCCGGGGACGCGCTAGGCTGAACAGGCCGATTCGGGCCTTCTCCTCGCTCTTCGCCTCGCCGTCACACACTCGGCTCGCCCTCCGTCTCCAAAACGGCCCGGTGTGACGGCTGGCATGTAGCCTTGCTGGGCCAGCCCTCGAAGATGGTCAGTGAGGGCTGGCGACATTCCCCTGGGGCAAAACAGCCCCCGGCCCCCGTCCTGCCTTCAGAATCGGACCTCCATTTCGCGCATGCGCAAGCTCCTTAGATTAGCGAACCTGACACGTTTTTCTGTTGATTTGATACAAGTTGAAAATCAGATCATCGCTTGCTTTGAAGTCATGGATTTCCCTGGGCAAAAAGCTCACCCAACTCTGCCCCATAGGATCAGCCAGCTTCCAAGCCAAACTTTTACGTCCAAGGCCAACTCTGAAAAAGGGAAGGGCAAGAAAAGACGGTGAAAAAATGGAATATTGAGAAATCCTTTCAGATCTATTTTGTTTCTGTGTGCTTTTTCTGGGGAGGCCACACATTGCTCAACCACCTTCCACCCTTATTCTGAGCCCCGGTCCGTTTTATCCGCAGTTCATCTCTAACTGAAAGTTTTGTGCAAAAGTTCAAACGGTATTCTAGATCAGGGTGGGGAAGGATTTATATTCCGCAAGGCATCCTGGAGAGATTGGCAGGTGCGCCTCCGAGATGTGGATTGCAAAAGCGCACATAGCCAGAGGTCGATCTTACATTCCCTTAAGCAATTACCGGATACTTTTCATTGCCTTTACAGCTGTATTTTGGCTGTCAATAATAGCTTGCAATGGAAAATGACAAGCCACTCTAGACAGGCAGAAGAATGGTGTGATGTCAAGGTCTGAGGGGAAAAAAAGAAAGAGAGAGAGATCTCTTTTTCTCCCCTTTCCTCTTCCAATTATGTGCATGCCCTATTTTTGTGGAGAGATTCCAACTTGGAGTTACTGCATTTTGCAGGCACCCCCCGTGCGAAGGATGGATAATCCACGCGGTAGAGAAGGGGCTAGTTACAAAGCAGTGATGCATGGGAGGACAGGACCTCAACCTGGACTGTCTACAACAAGGGACGCTGGCTGCCCTCTTTTCCTCCAGAAGAAGACGGCTCCTGCAAGGTTAAAAGCAAAGAAAGGCACTGCCTTGAACATCAGCTCTCCGCTAACCTGCCAGGACCCAATCTCATGGTTCTGCGTTTCCCTGGCAACAGTCGAAGGCATCCCTAACACCTAAAGCAGAGAATTTCCCCGCTTGGCTCTAAGGTGGTTGCAATGTCATCAGCCGTTTCCTGGGTAACACAGAATCCGGAAGCTAAGTCCTGACAGGTGGGGGGTGGGGAGATGCTGAGTTTGGCAGCCCCCCCCCTTCTGTCAGATGCATGCTTTTTTTTTTTTGCTTCATCCAAAGCCGTTATATGATTGACTTGTACAGATGGAATTTACCGTTCTCCTGCTTAAGACACAACCTGCGTTTTCTCCCGCCCCCACAGCGCGAGAGGGTGTTCCCAAGGCTTAGCAACAGGCTCCCGAGGCAGTGCCAGGAGGCATCCCATAATTCCCCTACCCTCTCGGGGCTGGAGGACTTGAGATAGCCTGGCCATGTTAGCAGAGAATTCTGGCGCTTTCAGCCTCAACCGCTTTGGAAAATATCTGATAGGGGAAATCAACCCCCTTCGACTTTTTAAGAGATCCACTTGTTCGGTTCCCCCCTGATGCTAAAAATAACGATTTGAGATAAGTCGCGTGGCACTTAGCGGTAAAAGTAACTTTGTCCCACGAAGCCTCCTCCATAAGAATGGCAACTTCTCGTGGAAGTTGTCATTGGGGAAGACAGCTTCTTTATCTTCAGCCATTATGTCCAAGCCTGAGATGTTGGTTGAGGATGAGAATGGTGGTTCAAGGGTTGTGAAGACGCCCTGATTAAGATCAAACGTTGGCTTTGAAGCCGTGGTGAAACTCAAATCTTTTTTTACTACTGGTTCTGTAGGTGTGGCTTGGTGGGCGTGGTATGGTTTGGTGGGTGTGGCTTGGTGGGCATGGCAGGGGAAGCATATTGCAAAATCCCCATTCCCTCCCCACTCCAGGGGAAGGATACTGCAAAATCTCCATTCCTTCCCCACTCCAGGGAAAGGATACTGCAAAATCTCCATTCCCTCCAGGGAAAGGATACTGCAAAATCTCCATTCCTTCCCCACTCCAGGGAAAGGATACTGCAAAATCTCTATTCTGCCCCACTCCAGGGGAAGGATACAGCAAAATCTCCATTCTCTCCCCACTCCAGGGGAAAGATACATCAAAATCCCCATTCGCACCCCACTAGAGGTGGTATTTGCCAGTTCCCTGAACTACTCAAAGTTTCCGCTACCGGTTCTCCAGAACCTGCTGGATTTCACCCCTGCTTGAAGGCAGACTCGTAGAAGAGGAGCTAGTATTAATCGTGGGTAGCTAAAATTTAGAAAGGTTTTGGTAATACCTTTCAAGACCAGGTAATGCAATTAGAGGCTCAAGTTTCTAGTGGCTTTTAGTCCTTTTTTTTTTTTGTCTGAAGAGATTGAATCATCTTTTTTTTTTTACATTCTTTCATGTTAAGGTTATTTTTCTTTTAATTAAATTATTTCCTGTCCAACCATTCCTTGGGGGGGAAAGAAGCCGAAAAGACGCCTTTCCTTTTATCTTCTTGATGCTTCCTCATTCTCCAGTTGCTTTCATAATGCAGGTTGTTTTTTTCTTCTTCTCCTTCTTCCAGAAAAACCCATCTCTTCAGTGTCATCGTTTTGTAATCAGTTTTACAATGCACATTTCCTCGTTAATATTCCACAACAAAAACTGATAAAACATGGCTCTGAAATGTATCTTAGTCAACAATCTACTGAATCTACAATGACCCAAAAAGACCTTTTACAAGAGGAGACAGAGAGAGAGAGAGAGAGAGAGAGAGAGAGAGAGAGAGAGAGAGAGAGAGAGAGAGAGAGAGAATAACTTGGCAAATAGCTTTGAAACTATGCTGTGGAACTAGGGTGAGGCAGTTGTCACATTGATAGATATAACATCTCCATCAACCTGCCCTAGGTTTTCAACCCTATTAAGCCATGCAGTGTATGCCTAGCTATAAACCTACTGCTCAGAGAGTGGTTGTATATTATTGAGCTGCTTATCCTCAACAAAGGAGGTAGAAATATAATAGATTTATTCTTGGTAAGAATCTCTCTCTCTCTCCCTCTCCCCCGCTCTCCCCACCCTCTCTCTGCTCTTCTTTGGCTTTTTAGTAGGCCATAAGAGAAGCATCCTGCAGTCAAAGCTGCCTTTATTCCTACTCTGTTGCATAAGTAGATTTGTCGGTCCTTTCCAACAGCTTAGCTGGGTCTTCTTCTGAATAACTCTTCTTACTTCCCAGTTCAGCTCCACCCTCCCTTTCTGAGCCAGTGGTGTGTGTGTCTGTATGTGTGTGTGTGTGTGTAACATTCCTTACCATTGGTTAGGCGAGTCACTTAACGATGAGGTCAAGACTGCAACCCAGCCTGTGATCAACCTCAGGAAAATTCATTGCTTGGACAGCTGTAGTGAGTTGTGAGTTGTTCTAGCTTTGCACAGCTGCCTGGCTGGCGATATAGACTAGATTGAATGTGCAGCCTTGGGGAATGTCTGATGGCTCATCCATTCTTTGCCCCAGCATTTGAGGGACTTCCCTGAATCTCAACATGCGGGACAATCGGCCATGTTCCAGACTCTTTTCTGCATGTCTAGACTATCCCAGCAATCCATCTACCTCCTTGGGCTACATGGAATGAATGCAGACACAGCATGGAGGATAGAAGGGGATGTGGGTGGTAGTGATGGGGCATGGCAATCAGATGTCTAATCATTATTTGGGTGTGGATTTGGGCCTCGTCTAGACATGCAGGAAAGAAAGCAATAAAATCCTATGGTAGCTGGATGGAAGGGAGAACTCTAAATAACAAGGGGGTAAGGATATTATTATTATTAATTATTATTATTATTATTAATTTAATTTGTATACCGCCCTCTCTCCCGTTTGGGACTCAGGGCGGTGCACAGGGATAATAAAAAGATAAAATACATATAAATACAATCAATTGGATAAATTCAAAATAAAATAAAATAAATTTAACCCGTGCTAAAATATTTAAAAACCCTATTAAAACAGTGGCTAAGAGGCTGAGCTGGTCGAAGGTTGGCAGTTCGGCAGTTCGAATCCCTAGCACTGTGTAACGGAGTGAGCTCCTGTTACTTGTCCCAGCTTCTGCCACAACCTAGCAGTTTGAAAGCATGTAAAAAATGCAAGTAGAAAAATTATGAACCATCTTTGGTGGGAAGGTAACAGCGTTCTGTGTGCCTTCAGCATTGAGTCATGCCAGCCACATGACCACAGAGACGTCTTTGGACAGCGCTGGCTCTTCGGCTTAGAAACGGAGATGAGCACCGCCCCCTAGAGTTGGGAACAACTAGCACGTAAGTGCAGGGAAACCTTTATCTTTTAATGTTAATATTTTGTTGTATTTAATTACAATGACAATAAAGATTATACTTGATATTAGAACATCATCAAGTAAAATGATAAATCGGTGTTCTTTATAGGCTGCCTTTCAGGTTCCCTAGATTTTCTTTAAAAAAAAACCTCTTTTAATGTACATGGGGACTTTTTTTTTTAAAGTTATGATTTCCTCTCTAAAGCCTGAAATAATTTAGACCAGGCATGACTCTGCTACCTCTTTCCCATCATTTTCAGGATTGTACCAGATTTTTAAGATTGAAAAAGGGAATAAAGGATGCATTCCAATTTTTTTTGTGTGTTATTTGTTTTTGGTGGTGTGTGCATATTTGTGGGTTGTAATCTTGCGAACGGTTACACTTGATTGCAGTTCATCTTTCTCTGTAGAAAAGCAGTTCTAAAGTGACAGACAGAATGAACCTTGGAGGAAATCCAAGGTTCTCATTGGATGAGGAGGAGGAGGAGGAGGAGGAGGAGGAGGAGAATTGATTTATGTAGGAACAAAATCAGAAAGACTCAAGGCAGCGTGCGTAGTGAAAGATGCAAAAGATACAACTGTCTACAGAAATATTAGCAGTCAGGGAAGTTACAAACAAAATGCCAAACCCATTCACCAGCCCAGTTGGTTTACAACTGACTGACTTTCCATGGTTGCGCAGTAAATATTACTTTATTGGAGGAATAAAATCCTGCTGGGTCATGGATTGGCCTCCTCCGTTCCCTTCTCCCCTCTAAACTATGTATAGGACTGAGAAATGGGTGTAAGTAGTCCTCAAATACCCTGCAGGATTTTTCCAAACACAATCTGGAATTGCCAGTGAGGTGCGTGGCACTGCTTGCCTGTGAAGTTGCTCTTAGGATGAGATGTTGACATCCATAACATGGTGAAAAACCTTTGGCACTTAGTGTTGGATGTGGGATTGTAAAACCGGTTCAGTTTAGAATCAAAAGGCAAACATGGTCATGTATGATTCTAATCTTTTACTGTCCCTGTATTACCTTTTGTCCGTGAGTGAATTGCCTTCCTTTATTTCTCTAATTTTCCCCAATTTCTGTCACCCTCTTTTATCTTTCCTTTCCTTTCCTTTCCTTTCCTTTCCTCTCCTCTCCTCTCCTCTCCTCTCCTCCTTTTCCTTTTCCTCTCCTCTCCCTCTCTCTTTCACTTTTACAAAGGTGAGCAGGGTGGCAGAAAATCTTTCCCCTCCCCCCTCTTTCCTTTTCTCCCTCCCTTTCTCTCTTTCTTTCTCTCTCTCTCCCTCCCTCCCCGCTCTCTCTGTGTTTCTCAGCCTTGGCAACTTGAAGATGCCTGGACTTCAACCCCCAGAATTCCCCGTCCAGCTAGGGAATTCTGGGAATTGAAGTCCAGACATCTGGATTTGAAGTAGAGACTTCCTCAAGTTGCCACGATTGCGATGCAGTACTCCGGAGGAATACACAGGATGCTTGCCAGGCTGTGGGCTGTGCCTGTGACTCACAGTGCATTAGACTACTTGTTTGTGCCTCTATTTCCCAGGAAAAGTTAGGAGGGATACAGGAGAACAAATCTTCCAGATTCTCTCTTAGCCAAGGGAAGTGGCAGGGCTCAGCGGCTTGGCTCTTATTCTGAGAACTAGCAGGGCTAAGCCCCCTCTCACTGTGTGTGTCCAAGAATACCTTGCTTGAGCCAAAGCTGGACTTTAGGATGCCACCGACAATAGTCCAAGCCTAGCATGACCACCAAGCTTCTTGGAGGACCCTGATTTCATACTCTCCCCACTTGGCTAATTCTGGCTGATGCTCCCTTCAAACTGTGATACTAAGTGAGCGTTTAAAATTTCCCAAACCCTTTATAAAGGGTGCTAATTTTCTGTGCGGCAGTCTTTAAACAGGAAATCTTCCGAAATGAGAAGTACCTAACACACTCCTAGCTCAGCAATCTGCTAATACAACTGTACTGGGTTTGTGCCTGGTTCGCTTTATACTAAGCAGGCCATTTACCTTGCAGGCGAGTAGAGTAGAGTAGAGTAGAGTAGAGTAGAGTAGAGTAGAGTAGAGTAGAGTAGAGTAGAGTAGAGTAGAGTAGAATAGAATAGAATTCTTTATTGGCCAAATGTGCACCAGACAAATTGGTGCAGATGCTCTCAGTGTACATAAAAAAAGAAGATACATTCGTCAAGAATCATAAGGCACAACACTTAATGATAGTCACAGATACAAATAAGCAATTAAACCATACTAGGAAACAATCAATATAAACCGTAAGGATACAAGCAACAAAGTTAGTCATACAGTCATAAGTGGTTGGAGATGGGTGATGGGAACGATGAGAAGACTAATAGTAACAGTATTGCAGCCTTAGTGAATAGTTTGACAGTGGTGAGGGAGTTATTTGTTTAGCAAAGTGATGGCATTGGGGAAAAACTGTCCTTGTGTCTAGTTGTTCTGGTGTGCGGTGCTCTATAGCGTAGTTTTGATGGTAAGAGTTGAAACAATTGATGTCCAGGATGTGAGGGGTCTGTAAATATTTTCACTTCCCTCTTTTTGACTTGTGCAGTATACAGGTTCCCAATGGAACAAGGAGGGTGAGTTCATATATGCATGTGAGAATGTCTGTGTTTTTAAAAATGAGCTACCTATAAATCTGTTCACAAACTAAGCCAACCCTTGCAGGCTTCACTCACTATATACTAAAATGCCATTTGCAAACCACAGAGTTAGGATTGACACATGCTATGCTAAGCCGAGAATTCTGGGAGTTGAAGTCCACAAGTCTTAAAGTTGCCAAGTTTGAAGACCTCTGCTATAAGGTCATCTAGATCAGGGGTCTCCAAACTTTGCAACTTTAAGTCTGAAGGACTTCAGCTCCCAGAATTCAGCTCCCAGAATTCTCCAGCCAGCAAATTCTGGGAGCTGAAGTCCTTCAGACTTAAAGTTGCAAAGGTTGGAGACCCCTGATCTAGATACTGCCACCTCCTAGAAAAAGAGATCGGTTGTCATTTCCTATGTGTGTGTGTGTGAACTCTTACACACCCATGACACATACTCCTTCCTTCTCATGGATTAATATTGATGGTTAGGACTGATGGGATTCATGAATATATGTCTGTGGTTATCAGATGTTATTTTATTTATGAGCAGAAAAGTGTTCAGGGAGTCTTCTTCCTAACTACTGATAACAATGTCATGTTGATCAAGGATGTGTTTATTTCTGGGTTCCTTTAGCGGGACATGCCTGTCTGTGGTCTTGCACAAGAGTTGGGAGTGGTGCGAGCATCTGGGCATGGAAGCTACATGGTGAGGGCAGCAGTTGCCCCCTTGCCAGCAGTCATGCCATTTCCTGCCAACCAGGCACACCCCTCCCCTGGGGAAGGGTGAGGATGGTGGGAAATGGACTTGCTCAGCTGTACCAAAAACGACATGTCATCTTCCCACGCTCGGTGACATATTTTCTTTGCTTTCTCTCCTTTTTTCTTTGCCTGTTTTAACTCTCACGCCCTTTCTTGCATACATGCAGCTGCAACCAAAGCCTCCCCAAAACTAGTGTATCTAAACCAGGGGTGTCAAACTCAAGGCCTGAGGGGCTGGATCCAGCCCATGGGGCCACCCTGCAAACAGCGAAGGACAGGCCCACGGTGTCTATGCCAGCTAAAACGGAGCTTGGGAGTGCCATGGGCAGCCCTCTTGAGCTCTGTTTTCACTTTCATGTAAGGCCATTAATTCATGTTCTCCATTCTAAGGAAATGGAGAACAAATTTTGATCTTCTCTGGGACCCATCTTTGGGATTTAAAAACGGCTATCATATCTCCTTCCACCTTCTGGATAAAATACCCCAGTCTTCTGTCTGGTCTGAACAAATATAATTTCTTGTCTCCTCTTGGCCATTATTTTTGCCTTATATGGACAAATCAAATTTCTTTGGATGATAATGACATCAATGTAAACAATTCCATTTATTTGAAGGCATCATTTCTCAGCATCTCCCAGAATTCCCCAACCACTCTAACCCTAACCAATGTAACTATGAATTCTGAGAAATGCAGCCCTAATATAGTATATACAATTTTCTAGTCTGGGCAAATCTAGCTTAGCTACTTAGCTCTATTTCTGGATGGGCTGACTGGAGATTGTAGGAATTATAGTGCATCATTCTGGAGGACACTGAAACAAAGAAGGCTACTTTAAGTGGCAACTGTACAAATTTCATCTTTAATTTTAGAGAAGCACAGAATTATACAGCTGGAAGGGATGTTGGAGGTCTTCTAGTCCAACCCCCTGCCCAAGGCAGGAGTATTTATACCATCCCTAGAAATGGAAGTCCCTACTTGCTCTCCTCACCATTACATATCTCCTATGTGTAGTTGGCAAGAGAACTTGGTCACTGTGAAAGTCAGAATTGTAGCATTAAGGGCAGGGGTCTCCAACCTTGGCAACTTTAAGTCTGAAGGACTTCAGCTCCCAGAATTCTCCAGCCAACAAAGCTGACTGGAGAAGTCTGGGAGCTGAAGTCCTTCAGACTTAAAGTTGCAAAGGTTGGGGACCCCTGATTTAGGGGGCAAAACACCAAATATGTTTCTCTATCCGCTGTGTTGAATTTAGAAGCCCACTCCAAATTCTATTAAATAATTGGACAAACACCATGAAGTCAATTATAAGCGTAAGTTACATTTATATCATACTTTTTTTTAAAAATTGATACCCCCCAAACTCCAAAATCATTTTTGTTGGTGCCTTTTCTAACAGTGTGTAAATTGCACTTTGCCTGTTTAGATTCATGCAGGCAGAGAAATAGTGAGATAGCCATCTGTGGGTGAGATGCATGTCACACATTTGCTTTTTAACTATCTGATAAAAGAAAAACTGGAAGAAATCATTTGCGCAATTCATCTTACCTTGTAAGTTTTAGCCTTGATTGATCTTCCTGGGCCATATGGCATTAACTCTCCATGTTCACAAAATACATCATTTTCTGAATTTGCAATGTATTTTGAACCATAAACTCAAGCAATAGTTCACACAGTGCCCTTGAACCCATGCACTCACTTACATACGGGCACAGCTGATCCAAGCATAAAACTAACCAATATTAGCATGCTGGTTGAATCTACTAGGCTTGAGGTAGGTATTGTGTGAACCAAGCCATGACTGTTAGCTTTGTCTCCCTGTCCCGTATAGGAACATTTACTGCAGTGCCTAAGAGTGTGCAGGAGACATAGATTTGTGATTGTCCAAGAGTTCACCCCTGCAGAGTAACTTGTGCGATCATGCCAACTTTACAAGAAGAAAGATTAACTCTGTCTTTTTTTTTTTTTAAAGATGGAGGCACCTTTTGAATTCTGTTCAAAATAGTTAAAGCAGGAACGCTTTTATTAAATCAACATACTTGATTTCAAAAATGGTATTTCTTAAAACATGGAAGGGAAATACCATAACATAGGTAAATGCACCCCTTCTCCCCAAATCAATTTCCAAAGAACTAACATATTCAAAAGGGACACGGTGGCTCAGTGGCTAAGATGCTGAGCTTGTCGATCAGAAAGGTCGGCAGTTCGGTAGTTCGAATCTCTAGCGCCGAGCTCCTGTTGCTTGTCCCAGCTTCTGCCAACCTACCAATTCGAAAGCATGTATGGCTCTAAATACCACTTGAGGACACGGTGGTTGAGTGGCTAAGATGCTGAGCTTGTCGATCAGAAAGATCGGTGGTTCGGTGGTTCGAATCCTTAGCGCTGCATAACGGAGTGAGCTCCCGTTACTTGTCCCAGCTTCTGCCAACCTAGCAATTCGAAAGTATGTAAAAATGCAAGTAGAAAAATAGAAACCACCTTTAGTGGGAAGGTAACAGCATTCCATGCGCCTTCGGCATTTAGTCATGCCGGCCACATGACCACGGAGATGTCTTCGGACAGCGCTGGCTCTGAAACGGAGATGAGGACCACCCCCTAGAGTTGGGAATGACTCGCACATATTTGCAAAGGGAACCTTTACCTTTAACATATTCAAAAGTTTGCTGTTGAGTATCAGTGGGATTGGGGATGGGAGGGAGGAGACGTAGGAACTGGTCTGCGTGAGAATCTCGAGGCTGGCTGTTTTTACACAGTCCACTGAATTTGGGCAACTATAACCAATTCAAAGAAACAAACCAACACTTTCCAGACCAGAGACCATGTTGCACAGCACGTATTCCAAAAAAGGTAGCAGGTGGGCGGGCGGGCCAAGAACAAAATTGATTTCATTTCATTTAAAATTAAGTGATTAAAATTAAGTGTAAGTCCAGTGTAAATTAGTCTGATTAAAATTAAATATGTCCAGTATAAATTAATTTAATTAAAATTAAATGTGGTTAATAGAATTACTCTCCACTCCTGGATTTTGATTGGTTTCCCTTTCTGTCTCTTAAAAATTACAGTTTAGTAATGGCTTTTGGAGGCTTCCACGTTCTGCAGTTTCCAACTGCAGTGATTTACTTAACAACTGGAGCAAGGTTGTAAAACGGTCAAAATTCACTTAACAACTGTTTTTAAGTAGCGACGGACATTTTGGACACAGTGGTGGTCGTAAGTCGAGGACTTCCTGTATACTGTATTTTGACACCACAACATCCGTGCCAGGGTGCTCTGGCCATACATGCAGAGAAGGGGGAATGCATGATCTGTTGAGGCCTCCGGAGGTTTTCAGGACCTCCTCCATGGCTGAATGCCTGGTTTTGTGTGCAGGCTTGGAAGAAGACCAGCTGGACTTTTCAGATCATGGGGTGGGAAAATAAAAGAAGCTGGCTCTTCCTCAAAGGGATTTGGTTCATGCTGGTGTCCAGTGGCCGGCCGCTCCCCTCTTCCTATCCAAGCGCTTTTGGACTGGAATTCTGCTGGAGCTCCCACTGCGAACGGCTCTGAATCTCTCTTTGTGAATGAATACTTTTCTCTGTGGGACTCTGGCATTTCTTCTTTTGCTCTACAGCGTACGCACTCTAAGGAAGGAGGGGTGAGGGCGAAAACCTCTTCAGAGGCAAGATTTTAAGATTGTACTCTATTTATTTATTTATTTATTTTTATTTTATTAAATTTATACCCCGCCCTTCTCCAAGCGGACCTAGGGCGGCGCACAGGAATATTAAAATACATACAAAATCACATTAAAAATTTAAAAAATTTATTTGATGAACATCCTGCGCTAAAACCAAATTAAAATCCCCAGAATTTAAAAAACTGTCTAAAAGTCATTATGGAGGTTACGCTAGGCCGGCTAGATGGAACAAATGTTCCATCTAGCCATGTTTAGGCACTTGTGGAAGTGGCGGAGGTCGGAGATGGTGCGAAGTTCAGGGGGTAGGTCGTTCCAAAGGGCAGGGCCCGCCACAGAGAAGGCTCTTCCCCTGGGTGTCGCCAGTCGGCATTGTCCGGCCGACGGCACCCTGAGAAGGCCCTCTCTGTGGGAGCGTATCGGTCTTAGGGATGTATCATTGGGCAGGATGGGGAGGGGGAAGGAGAGGTTCTCTCTTGCAAACCGGACAGTGGAGTCTGCCTGAATACTTTAAAGAGCTCTGTGTTATGTACGACTTGCCTCCGGAAGTTGTGGGTACGCCATCACAGGAGGTTTTTAACAAGAGATTGGACAAACATTTGTCTGAAAAGGGATAGGGCCGTGATGGCGAACCTATGGCATGCGTGCCAGAGGTGGCACACAGAGCCCTCCCTGTGGGCACTCTGGATTTCATCAGTTGTTCTTCTGGTTTCCATCAGCTGGTCTTTGTGGGCACCGGAGCACCAGAAAATGGTCTGAACAATGGCCTGAAAATGGCCCAGAAACCACTGAGCGTGGACCCCAAAATGCCCAAAAAACAGGCCATTTTGGGCTGGAAGTTTTGGGCTGTTTTCAGGCTGGTTTTTTTGACCAGTTTTGGGGCTCGTCTTCAGGCCTTTTTTCAGGCTTTTTCAGGCCATTTTGGGCTGTTTTCAGGCCATTTTTCAGGACAATGGCCTGAAAATGGCCTAAAATGACCTGAAAACAGTTCAAAAATGGCCTGAAAACAGCCCAAAAATGCCCAAAACACAGGCATGCTGGCCAGCTTGTCTTCGGGTTTCAGCGAATGCATGTTCATTCCAGTTTGGGCACTTGCTGCTGAAAAGGTTTGACATCACTGGTATAGGGTCGTTTGGTCGTTTCAAGAGTGGAAAGTTCTGTTTGTGACTATAAGAGACTCTGTGCCAAGTGTTGCCTTGCTCTGCATTTGGAAACTAGTTATCTAGCAGCTCTCCAAGCGAGATAAGGTTCGTGTTGATAAATATTCCTCTGAAAGGCTGTTTGCCAAGTCTTGGTGACTGTGAATGAAAGGATTTCTCAGTCATGTAAATAAAAGAGATTTTGCCGGGACCAAGACTCTGCTTCATGCTTTTTAAGGAAACGTGGGTCAGAACAGCAAGTAGACACCTCCTTGAGGAAGTGAGGCTGGGCTGGGCTGTGGAGTCCTGGTGTCCTGGGAGCTCAAGGGCCAGGCTGGGCACTTGCCTTCCACTGCCCAGAACAGCCTCCAGCGTCATAGTTTAAACCCTTCTCCTACCTGCCTTTTTCAGAGTCCATGTTTCGGAGCCATAAGTAACCATCGGAAGATGACAAGAGTCATAAAACATTTTGTAGGCCCATAGATGTCTTTAAATGAGATTGGTAAACATTTTGAGCCGGATCGAATCCATCTCTGTGTTACAAGCTGATACTTCCTACCACGCATTTGTCCTACGTGTTGATGTTTCTTCAGCAATTTTTGGAACACGTTTCTGAAGCCTGGTCTTTTATTCTACCCTTATGTTTAAATTTCTCAGCTTTTGAACAATAGCACATGTTTCAGATTCTCAGCTTGTTAAAGATAGCCCATCCAAACGGTTTGAATTCCAAAAGAGAGGAACCAACGGGGACTTTCCAAATTCTGTTTTTTCTACAGTTTACTGGAGATGGCCATGCTGTTGCTATACTTCACTCCCCAAACATTCTCATTTATATATACCCTGTTTCCCTGAAAATAAGATCTCCCTGGATAATAAGCCCAATCGAGCTTTTGAGCGCATGTGCTAAAATAAGCCCTCTCTGAAAATATTGCAACACAGCAGCGGCCATGAGGTGACCATGCTTACTGCCTCCTGCACCTCAAAAATAATAAGATCCCCGAAAATAAGGTCGTATGCTTATTTGGGAGGGGGGTGTCAAAAAAAAAAATAAGATTGTCTTATTTTCAGGGAAACACATTATGTCCATATATAAATAGTCCTTGACTTACGAACACAACTGGGACCAGAATGTCTTTTGCTATGTGAGGTGGCTGTTACATGAGTTGTGGCTAATTTTACACCCTTTGTGTCATGGTTTTTAAGTGAATCACGGCAATTGTTAACCTTAAACAGGTGATCATTGTCCACGGGGTCACAATGGGTTGGACACAACTTTGCAACTAACACCAACAACAAAGCTATCTCCTTTTCTTCCACCCTGGATTTTTTTCCCCTTACAATTTTGACGATAAAATTAATAAAATTTTGGGTTGTTTTAAATTTGGGATATTGTTGATTGTATCAGTACACTAGCCTGTAAACTTCAAAAAAGTAAATACCTCCCAGGATCCACGAGTCCGCAAAGTAGAATATATCTCGGCATTTCAGATATATTGTGCTAGTCCATGTAAATGTATGCAAATTTAATCAATGTTTGAAATGTCTGAAAACCTTAAAATTAATGAATTGATTGGTCCTATTCAGAAGAGAGAAAAATATGGCATTTTGCATTTTTCTCGTGTATTGATATTGTCTTTCTAAGTGGCAGCCTATAATGGAGCCTTATTCAGAGACGATGTGATAACTCTGCAGAAGGAATTTTTTTGAAACTAAAAGGCATGTGCAGTCAATCAGAGCCCTTTTTTTTTCTCTATGTTATATCAACATTTAATTGTGCCACAGAGATAGATGGCCATAATAAAAGCACTGGAAACAGGGTTTTTTTTTTTAAAGGAAGTTTTGCATTTCACACTGTAAATTGTCATTGAATACTCTGTCCAATGCAAACGTTTCATTAATTTTGCTGCAGCCTGTGGAATAAGGTTCAGATTTCTTATTTTCCTCCTAGATGATACACTTGAGTTTATTCTGCGCCTCAGTCGTAGGTACGCATAAGTTTTACAACTAAGGAATGTGTGTTCTTTGAGGGAGCCCAAGGCCAAATAATTGGCAGAACCACAACAATTAAATTTGATTTAATTTTTAAATTAGGATCACGCTACATTAATTAGATTTCCGTGATTGTCTCCATGGACAATTGTTTCATTTTCTCTTTTTGCCATGGTACAAAACAAAACAAAACAAAAAAACAATGCAGTGCTATAATTTGGGTTCAGGGTTGTTCTTTGTTTAATTTTGGGGACTTGCAGATTACAGGATTGCTGTTTGGGTACAAAACAGAGATATTGTAGAACGGTTGAAGATATGTGGAAAGTCCCACCTTCAGTCTGTAAAATGATAAAAGTGGACGGAGTCATTTGGAAGATTGACTACACAAACACACAGACACAAACACACACCCTGCTTTATGCCGGAATCTCAAATTGCCAACTACTCTAAACTCTGGGGAATGATAGGCAGATGTAGGCTGAGTTCAGCCAACAAAGAGAAAATGAAGCAATCTATATTCTGGTTTTGCTCGGCCATTAGTATAAGGTAGGTTAGCTGGAACACTCTTCTGTCACTAGATTTGGCAACAGACCAAACACAAATGTTTGAAATGGATCCATCTTTTCTATTTCCTCCACTTCCAATTTAATGCACAAACACTGCAGCAAAGTGAGGAAATGACCATTGTTGTGGCCCGCCAGCAGAGCTGGTGGCAGACTCAGAGAATGTGGAGGTTTAGGAGGAACTTGGTCCAGTTTTGGAGTCTGGGGAAAGCTCTAATGGATGTTCTGCATCCGACGCAGAGATAGAGCCAGGGTTGTCTGAGATTTCCCAGCCACCGGAGAGGCAGCTGCCTTTGGAACCTGAGATGAGTGAGGAAGAAGAACAACTGGGGCCTGTTCCAGATGCATGTATGTGCAGGGCAGTTAGGAGAGGGGCACAATGGAGGACAAGGAGTCGACTCCACAAGCAAAGCACACGTGGACGCTGAATGGCCCCTCCCTGGCCATTAAATAATAAATAAATAAATAGAAGGAAAGGGGAGTGGTGGTTGTAGGAGACAACAGTTCGTATTTCTGAAGATTTTGTTCATCATGTTTTGTGCCACAGAGAGTGCTTGTCATAACTTAATTTACAGCCTTTAGGCTGGGAGCTCATGGGGGTCTTGGAATTATCACAAGGAACTGATAAGGTCTTATACTGCAGTTAACTCCTTAAAGGACTATTTTCAGTGTTGAATGCAATTAATTCACAAGAGGTAAATAAAGAGGGGTTTTTTTTCGTGAGAAAAGTCTGTTTCTTGTTTCTGCTAAGGCTGGGTTAGAACAAGCCCAGACAGGCTAGAGGTCTGTATCTGTCTGAGCTCTTAGCTTCTGATTTTATTCTTTCTTGCTCCGTATTTGGCCTTTGTTCAGCTAGTGACCCAGCTAGCCAGGGATCGTGGCCTTCCAAATGCTAGGCCTGCCTTTAGGGTCCTGAAGTTGCAGGTGTCAGTTCCCAGCTGGCTAGGAATTCTGACAGCACATCTGAAGGTCACCAGCTGGGGAAAGCTGGATTCATCTCTTGATTAAATTTGCATACATTTACATGGGCTAACACCATATCCCTGAAATGCAGAGATACACTCAGCTTTACAGAAACTGGACTTGTGGGTCCTGGGAGGTGTTATTTAAAAAATAAAACAGACTTTCATTCCTAAGTGGGATTTTTTTTTTAATAAAAAAGTGGGATATAGTCTTTAAAAGTCATGCTCACTTTTTTCTCTTTCTGAAAAAGGATGCTTATATTCTTTGCACACACAAAATAATTCTTTGCCTGGGTTTAATTGGGTTTAATCAGGAAAATCAGTTGGTGGTTGGTTATTGAATTGTATGTGCAGGTAACTTTCCTAAGGCTGGTACTTCTACAGATTTATATTCACCCAAAGCCATAGGTGCATGATAGAGCTTACTTTAAGAGGTCTCTCTTCACTCTTCAGTTCTCCCTTTTCCAATGTTTCTAAAATAACTGTTGAGATATTGAGGATGAACACATATTCCTTTTACTCCTTTATTTTAAGGCAAGAACTGTGATGTTGTTAGCCTTTTGGGATAGTCCCAGATCAAGGAATACCAACTGTAGGAATAGCACTAGCACTAGCACTCAGACTTATATACTTATATACCACTTCATAGTGATTTAAAGTACTATCTAAGCAGTTTACAGAGTCAGCATATTAACCCCAACAATCTGAGTCCTCATTTTACCCACCTTGGAAGGATGGAAGGCTGAGTCAACTTTGATCCGGTGAGAATCGAACTGCTTGCAGTCAGCAGAATCAGCCTGCAATACTGCATTATAACCACTGCGCCACCACGGCTCAATACCAACTCTTATCGTTATTGTAAGATTACATTAACCGAATCTTGCAAGACTGAAATAATTTCTTCCCTTAGTTCCTCTTACTCTCAAGGAAAATGCAGGAGGGTCCCTTCTAAAATCCTTCCCACACCTCATTTCCTTTTGCAGGCTGAGAAAATTCTGCTGGCTAGTCTGTGTCCCAAAGTCATTCCCACATACTATGAGAGTTGCGATTTCAAAGTTTCCAATCAAGGTTGCAAACTTAGGAAGATTTGGGAGTCTCAAAAAAAAGTGTGTGTTGTGGCCCACCAGCAGATTCAGACAGTGAGGAGGTGGAGGAGGAGCATGGGCCAATCCTGGAGTCTGGGGAAGGCTCTGATGAGGGCTCTGTGTCGGAGGCAGGGAGGGGGCCAGAGCCCTCTGACAGTTTTCAGCTGCCTTCAGACATCAGTGAAGCAGATGAACAGCTGGAGCCTGTTCCCAGAGTGCTCAAGTGCAGAGTTGCCAGACAAAGGGAAGATCTAAAGAACAAGGGTTGACTTGGGAGTAAGGCCACAGATGGATGATGAATGGCCCCTCTCAGAGGAAATAAAAGAAGAGTGAAAGGGGAGTGGAGTTTGCAGGAGACAATTAGTTCACTTAATTGGGACGTGACTCTCCGAGACTCCTTGCCATGTTTTGCAGATATCGGCCTGGCAGCTCTCCAAGTCAGATAAGGTCTGTGACTGTAAATCCTCCCTCGAAAGACTTTGCTGGATGTGAATGAGCAGAATTCACAGTCAATTAATAAAAGGGGTTTTTGTCAGGCCAAGGAGTTTACTTCATGCTCTCTGGAAACCTAGGTCAGAACAGCCTGTTTGGAGCAGGTGAAAATAGCTCTCAGGTTACCAAACTGTCTCCTGACCAATTAATTGATTAAACATTGCAGGCCGACATAAACCCCTTTCCCCTCCTCCCTTCCCATTAGACAAATCTCAAGGCTTTTTCCTTTGCTTGTTGTATAATGCCTTAAATCTACTCTGCGACAGACTGCTGTGCGCTGATTTATGGATCAGGCATCTTAGCAAACTGACCATAACAATGTTCCTTCTTCCCCCTTTCTTTTATTAGTAATAGATTTATGCGCTGTCTTTGAAGCCCACCTCAAAGTTTGAGGGTTTAAAAAAAAAAGCATTAGAAAATTTAATTTGGTTGCGCTTAACTGATCAACTTAATCAAGAACTGCGCTGTATATTCAGATAGCTCAATTTTTAGTCCGGGGGTAAAAGGACATAATGAAGAATGTCTGAGCTCATAGATTTCTAAAATTCACCTCCTTCTCCACGCCAGGACTGAAGATGGACAGTGGTTTCCTTGTGGGATTTATATTTCTTTACAATAATAATATGGAATATTCTGAGTAATCAATGGTAATGTCTAAAATCCAAGGAGCTACTGTGGTGTAGTGCTTAAAGTGTTGGATTCAAACAGAGATTGAGAACTATGGCCCTTAACTACTGTGGACTTCAAGTCCCAGAATTCCTGAGCTACTCATGCTAGTTCAAGAATTCTGGGAGTTGAAGTCCATAGGTTGAATAGAGGCCATTGTTGCCAACTCTGGATTGGAAGCACTGAATCCAGATTCTGTTGTGGCCTGCCAGCTGGTGGCAGACTCGAACGATGAGGAGGTTGGGGAGAAACTTGGGCCAGTCCTGGATTCTGGGGAAGGCTGTGATGTGTGCTCTGAATTGGAAGCAGAGATAGAGCCAGGGCCATCCGACATTTCCCAGCAGCCTTCAGAGGCAGAGATAAGTGGGGAGGAAGAACATCTGGGGCCTGTTCCAGATGTGTCCATGCACAGAGCTGTTAGGAGAGGAGAACAACTGAGGACAAGGAGCTGACTTCTGGGGGGGGAAAGGCACACATGGATGTTGAATGGCCCTCCCTGGCTGGGAAATAAAGAGAAGCAAAGGGGTGGGGTGGTTGCAGGAGACAAGAGTTCGGATTTCTTTCTGAAGTTTTGCTCATCCTGGTTGTGGTTCATGCCTCAGAGACTGCTGGCCAAAACTTAATTTACAGCTTTGCATCTGGAAACTCCCAGTCTGGCAAGTATCCCAAGGAACTGATAAGGTCTGTTACTGCAATTAACCCTTTGAAAGATTATTGCCTGTATTTTTCAGTGTGTGAATGCCAGTAATTCACAGGAGCTGAATAGAACCTAGAATGTTGAAATAGATTGGTGTCATCTATCTGTAGATCCAAGCAAGGAGGCCTTTTGCAACTGGCAGATGGAAATGTTGTCAGTGCACAGATTTTGTAAGTGCTGTCCAAGATCTGTTTTTTTATATGGAACCAGAGGTGGCATTCAGCAGGTTCTGACGAGTTCTGGAGAACCGGTACCGAAACTTTTGAGTAGTTCAGAAAACCGGTAAATACCGTCTCTGACCGCCCCCGCCTCCATCTATTCTCTGCCTTCTGAGTCCCAGCTGATTGGGAGGGAATGGGGATTTAGAAGAGCTGCAGTGGCAGAGAAGTTAGAATGCAGCATCGCAGGCTAATTCTGCTGACTGCCAACAGTTCGATTCTCACCGGCTCAAGGTTGACTCAGCCCTCTATCCTCCACAGGTTGGTAAAATGAGGACCCAGATTGAATAGAATAACAGAGTTGGAAGGGACCTTGGAGGTCTTCTAGTCCAACCCCCTGCTTAGGCAGGAGACCCTACACTATTTCGGACAAATGGATATCCAACATCTTCTTAAAACCTTCCAGTGTTGGAGCATTCACAACTTCTGGAGGCAACTGATTTATTTTTCTAACTGTCAGGAAATTTCTCCTTGGTTCTAAGCTGCTTCTCTCCTTGATGAGTTTCCACCCATTGCTTCTTGTCCTGCCCTCAGGTGCTTTGGCGAGTAGTGGGGTTTTAAAGAAGGGCTTTTCAGAACAAGGAGTTTGTTTCTTGGTTCTGCTAAGGCTGGGTCAGAATAGATTCTAGTCTCCTCTTAGAATCTTTGACCCAATCACTCTCATTCAGCCCAACCTACTTCTCAGATAGTGTTTTTTTGGTTGGGATAATTTAAAAAGCAAACTTCTTCCGCTTAATGCTTCTAGACGATAGTCAAGTCGTAAAGCTGTTAAAGCCCGTTGGCAAAAGGAACGCAATTTCGAAACAAAAACAGGGTCCAGATTGAAATCAAGTGTCCTACTGTCAACCTCAGAGCTCAAACTTCTTAGCAGATTGGAAGATCGTAACAACGAATCTGCTCTTATTTTCCTCTTGATGCCATCAAGATTGTAGCTTGTGTGCTGGGCAAAGCTCTCTGGTGGTAGATGTCAGGTCTTGATAAGACCACACTTGGAATACTGCACCCAGTTTTGGTCACCCAAATAACCAATTAAACGATTGCTAAATAAGCAGCTGTTAAGCATCTCTCTACTGGATCTCCTTGCCAAAGGCCTTCCGTTCCTTGGGACGTGCCCCCATTTGTCCCCAGTTCTTCTCTTGGCAAGGAGGAGTCGGGAGGGAGGATGGGATCCTTGCCAGTTTCCTCTGCAACCCAGGCAATGCGACTCTTCCTCTGGTCCTCAACCTGTGCTGACTTGCCACGGCCCACAAGCAATTTGGGAAGGGCGTGTGCTGGAGGAGCGCCTGGGTTCCCTTGCGAGAAGCGTGCGCTGGGTTGTGCTCTAATGACGGGGATGCTATAAGAACTCTTGGTGGAGGCAATTGAACCCAGGGGAGAGAATACTGTAATTTCATGCAAAAATTACAGGTTAGCTCAGCGAGAAGTTCTGCTCGGCTTCTGGTGACCAGCGCAGAGGGGTAATTAAAACTCTGCCTGTTGGAAAGCCCACGGCTTTGTCGGCTCCTTTGGGGGAAACGGAGCCCCAGGGCATCAGTTCTCGAGTGATCAACTAGCACCCGGGGTAATTGCTATCCTGGAATGAGGGTGCCGCCTGGTTTTCGGGTTTGTGCAGAGCTCACCTATAAGTACTTAATTGCCCTGCTATTCTAATTCCTAGCCTTCACCCACTGAGCGCTGGGCAGCAGGCATGAGGCTCCCCAGTGGTCCTGTTATCAAGGCATCACCTGGATTTAAACTTGTTCCAGCAAGGTTGCCTTCAAAACATGCAGGTAGAGACAAACATCTGCCAAAAAGAAACCTTCAGAACGTACCTCCTCTGTTGGTTATTTGTTAGCTTAAAGAATCCAGTGGTTTACAAAAGCAGGTAACTCTATCATCCAACAACTGAAATGTATACACACACACACACTCATAGAAAAAAAGAGAAAGAAAGAGGAAGGGAGAGAAAGAGAAGACGAGGGGAGAGAGGGAAGGAGGGAGAGCGAGAAGGATGGAGAGAGAGTGGGAGGGAGAGAGAGAGGGAGGGAGAAGGAGGGAGGGAGGGAGGGATGGAGGGAGAGCGAGGGAGAAGGAGAGAAAAAGAGGGAGGGAGGGAGAGAGTGGGAGAGCGAGGGAGGTGGAGAGAGAAAGAGAGAGAAGGATGGAGAAAGTGGGAGAGAGAGTGAGGGAGGGGAGAAAGAGAGGGAAAGAAAAAGGAAGTGATAGGGAGAGGGAAATGTGCGAAACTTGAGCACAGAAAAACAATATAAATTCTCAAGAGATGCAAAATTTTGCACATGCATTTCTCTGACATAGAAGAAAGGATTAATGACACAATGCATGTTTAAGATTCCTGTAATTTACTCTACGTGGGTCTGTCTTTAATGAGCAGTCCAATTGTAGATGCCCACAGGCATGGAGAATCCAGGAGACAGAACTGATAAAACACCCTGTTGTGTGGAGCTAAGTCATTATTCAGTTTCTTTCCTTTCTTTTCTGGGTTCACTTCAAGCGACGTTTTCACTTTTGGAAGTCCTGAACAAAGAATGGAGAAGCTGTGCCCTTTCACCCCTGAATAGCAGCTTCAGCAAGTGCTTGGCTTGGCCAATAGTGAGGGATTCTGGGGCTTGTAGTTCATCAAGGCCTGGAGAAGGATAGATTCACCACCTGTTATTTTTTGCATGAGCCTAAGAGGTACGTGCCCCATGGAATGGGACAACTTGCCATAGCCAACTCGTTGTGGCCAATTCACTACAGCCAACTCACTATGGCCATCTTGATGCAGAGCAGTTTAACCATTCTATTTAATTATTTAAAATAAATAAAAATATTTTAATTTTTGTCATTCACATTTCATTCTGTCCCTCCTCTTACATCCTTTCTTTAATGAGTCTATTCCACTGCTTGTTTAATATTAGTGTAACTCTTGTCTTGCAGCGAGTTGGCCATGGCAAGTTGGTCAAGTCAAGTTGGCCGTGGTGAGTTGGTTGTGGTGAATTGTCATAGACCCTGTGCACCAACATTTTTGCTTGTGACCTCTCATCCATGCCATGAGAATGCCAGACAGCAATGAAGGCAGGGAGGATTCAAGATCAGTCTTGACAAAAGCACCAATGAGATGCAACTTCCACCCTTTTAGATCCCCAAGGGTTGATGTTCGTTGCCCAACAGCATGATGCTGTTTTAACCAAAGAAGAAACTAGTGTTGTGGCCCACTAGCAGCCTGCGGAGCTGGTAGCAGAATCAGAAAGTGAGGAGGTTGGGGAGGAACATGGGCCAGTCCTGGAGTCTGGGGAAGGCTCTGATGAGGGCTCTGTGTTGGAGGTAGAGACTGGGCCAGGGGCATCTGACAGTTATCAGCTGCCTTCAGAGTCACACATTAGTGAGGCAGACAAACAACTGTGTGTGCACATGCACAGAGTTGCCAGATGAAGGGAACAGCTAAAGAAGAGGGGTTGAGTTGGGAGTAAGACCACAGATGGACGATGAATGGCCCCTCCCAGAGGAAACAAAAGAGGAGCGAAAGGGGAGTGGAGTTTGCAGGAGACCATTAGTTCACTTAATTGGTTCGTGACTCTCCAAGACTCCTTGCCAAGTTTTGCAGATATCAGCCTGGCAGCTCTCTATGCCAGATGAGGTCTGTGACTATAAATCCTCCCTTGAAATACTTTGCTGGATGTGAATGAGAGGAATTCACAGTCAATTAATAAAAGGGTTTTTTGTCAGGACCAGGAGTTTGCTTCATACTCTCAGGAAGCCTCGTTCAGAACAACTAGCCGGACCCTCTGGGCACCCATAGTACCAGAGGAGGCTGAGTTTATTGTGTATCTGCCCTTCTTAGAGATGTGATTGTAAGCAGAAAGAACCTGGACATTCTCAGCCACGGTCCCAGCTCAGAGCGTCTAAAGCTATTTAAAGATCTTTGGGGAAACCTAACACCTAGAATCAGAGGTGTTATTCTGTTGGCTTGGACCAGTTCATCTGCCCACCCGTCCCCCCACTCCAGTTCTATGTCCTGCCATTTAAGCACACCTGCACGAACTGGTAGGGGAGGTAAATGAATACTATTCCTGCTTGGAATTGACTCTGTGTCTCTGGGCTGCAAGAAGTTGGAGAAATTGAGTCGGGGTTAACTAGGTGACTTGAGGGTAAATTTGTTTATCCCTTGCTGGGAAGCTTCTGTTTGATCTCCCC
This sequence comes from Rhabdophis nuchalis, assembly GCA_039707465.1. Lineage (NCBI taxonomy): Eukaryota > Metazoa > Chordata > Lepidosauria > Squamata > Natricidae > Rhabdophis > Rhabdophis nuchalis. The sequence continues at coordinate 12,430,150 of CM077654.1, forward strand.
TCCCTCTTAGATGTCCAGGAAGTTTCCTTGAGTTCATCAGCAAACCTGATCTCAATTGTAATCCATGTTTGATCAGTTACACCCAGTTAAAAAAAAAAATACAACGGCTGGGTTTGATTCTCTCTGTGTAGCACAGGCAGCCTTTATCAGCCCATCTGTCCTTGATTCTCCTAATCAGTTTCATACGGGTTTCGCAATCCCCATTTAAAAGATTGTGCCTGGCTTAATTTCCCCCTCTATGTACCAGATATAATTTCAACGGGCTGCTGGATAAAGTGATTGAGAGAGAGCTGCAGATCTTCAAACTCTGTCTGGACGCATCTCACCCAGCTCAAGCTTGAACCTCAAATTCCAGTGCAAACCGTAGCTGGAAGGAGTGTCACTTCTGAAGCTTAAATAGCGTGTGAAGCTCAGCAAAGTCTTTAGAGCTTATGTTGCATGCTTATTAAGCACTTAATTTCCAATTTACTGGCGTTTTGGAGCAAATGGAAATTGCAATGAGCTTAATACAAACATTTTAATACTAACATCTGACATTGAAGATTTTTTTATTATTATTAAATAATATTTGTTTCCAACCATGCGAAGTTGCAGCTGCCAGTTCCTTAGCTGGCGTTGGCCTTTCTATGCATCCAGGTTCTTCCCAAGAACCTAGAATGTTGAAATAGATTGGTGTCATCTATGTGTAGATCCAAGCAAGGTGGCCTTTTGCAACTGGCAGATGGAAATGTTGTCAGTGCACAGATTTTGTAAGTGCTGTCCAAGATCTGTTTTTTTGGTATGGAACCAGAGGTGGCATTCAGCAGGTTCTGACGAGTTCTGGAGAACCGGTGGCAACACTTTTGAGTAGTTCAGAAAACTGGTAAATACCGTCTCTGACTGCCCCCGCCTCCATCTATTCTCTGCCTTCTGAGTCCCAGCTGATTGGGAGGGAATGGGGATTTAGAAGAGGCAGAGAAGTTAGAATGCAGCATCGCAGGCTAATTCTGCTGACGGCCAACAGTTCGATTCTCACCGGCTCAAGGTTGACTCAGCCCTCCATCCTCCACAGGCTGGTAAAATGAGGACCCAGATTGAATAGAATAACAGAGTTGGAAGGGACCTTGGAGGTCTTCTAGTCCAACCCCCTGCTTAGGCAGGAGACCCTACACTACTTCGGACAAATGGATATCCAACATCTTCTTAAAACCTTCCAGTGTTGGAGCATTCACAACGTCTGGAGGCAGCTGATTTATTTTTCTAACTGTCAGGAAATTTCTCCTTGGTTCTAAGCTGCTTCTCTCCTTGAATAGTTTCCACCCATTGCTTCTTGTTCTGCCCTCAGGTGTTTTGGAGAATACCTTGACTCCATCTTCTTCATGGCAGCCCCTGAGATATTGGAATAATACTATCATGCCTCCTCTAGTCCTTCTTTTCATTAATTGATTGTTGGAGGCAATCTATTGACTCTATAAACTGCTTAGAGAGGGCTGTAAAGCATGGTGGTGGTGTAGAAATCTAAGTGCTACTGCTACTTATCTATGGCACCAACCTAAAGTTGAGCAAATAACATTTTAGTTTATTATGATGCATGAATCTAGACTACATATTTTTCAAGCCCCTAATCGACTATTCTGATGGACAACCAATCGCCAAAGCATTGGAAAAATATTCTGTTTTGCCAAGTGAGGCTTTTAACTTAACTGCCTCGAATAGGGTATGTCATCTTTGGTGGCAAAGCATTGCTTGCTACTAAATTAAAACTCACAACCTTCACTCGTGTCCTGTTTTCAGTGGGCATTTAATTCCTACAGCTCTCCTGTTTATAGGTCTCTTTTGAGCATTTTTTTTTTTTGCTGTGGTCTTTTTTTAATCTGTGCTAAATTTACCCATAGTTAGACATCTGCCTTTCCAGACACCACTCACTTGTGCTACTGGCTTGCAAAACGAAAAGTTAAAAAGAGAGAGGAAAGGGAGGGGGAGAGAGGTAGGGAGGGTTGTTGAAAAGATAACACCGTGGGATGGTAAAAGAGGCGGGTGTTTGTGGAACAGAAGATAACAAAGTCAAGAAAGCTGAAGAGGAGGTGGGCGTAAAGAACTCAGATTTTTCAAGATTTTCTTTTTTTTTAAAAAAACAACAACCTCCTGATAAATGTGGGGGAGGAAGGGTGGGACACTGTCCAAGATGATGAGAGTTGTGAAATGTTTTGCAACAGCTAATTGCAATCAGCAGCTAAATAAGCAAATAAATAAATAAATAAATCAAAGCCAGACCTATATTAAGAGTCAGATCTTTTTTTTCTACGGAGCCCCAAAAGATGAAACACAAAGGGAACCAGAGCTGGCTTTCTCCCTGTAAGGGCAGCTACCAATCTGTGGGACGGATGGACACTTCAGTTATGGGTATCTAGTGCAGGGGTGTCAAACTCGATTTCATGGAGGGATGCATCAGGGTTGTGTTTGATCTTGGAGTGGTTGGGTGATCGGGGGGGGGGAGCGTGGCCAGCTTGACGTCACCAGTGTCGGGGGGGGCGCCTGTGGTGTCCAGAGCACTCTGCCAGTGAAAATGGGCTCCTGAGCTCTGTTTTCAGTTTGGGGCTCCCTCTTATAACTCACAGTGGTGAAATTCAATTTTTGCACTACCGGTTCTGTGGGCGGGGTGTAGTGGGCATGGTGTGGCTTGGTGGGTGTGGCAGGGGAAGGATACTGCAAAATCTCCGTTCCCATCCCACCCCAGAGGTGGCATTTGCCGGTTCTCCAAACTACTCAAACTTTCTGCTACCGGTTCTCCAGAATCTGTCAGAACCAGCTGGATTTCACCCCTGCTCTGCCAGTGAAAACTGAGCCTGGTGTGTGTGTGTGTGTGTGTTCCTGTCCATGTCCCTCACAAGCTCCCCTTTGCAGGCGGGAAGGCCTCTTGCAACCCTCTGCCAGTGAAAATGGAATGTGTGGCCGTCCTGAGCTCCATTTTTGCTGACAGAGACACCACGGGCTGGTCCACTGTTTCCAGGGCAGCCCCGTGGGCCAGATCTTAGCACCCAGCGGGCTGGATGTGACCCGCGGACCTTGAGTTTAACACTCCTGGTCTAGTGTAATTGCGTGTCTTCAGATGGTCTTTGGAGTAGACAACTTTGCTGACCCGTTGCTTTTGAGTTTGTATAGTGAATCAAATTGCAGAACCTGATATATCTGGAAAACATGGATTGGGGGTGTTTGTGTTGATGGAAATAAAATGATTTCAGAGAGCCCGTAGGAATATAAATTGAAGCCATTGGTGATTTCCAAGTTTCTGGATTTTCCTCTAAATTACCTTAAAGATCCCTTGAAATCTGACAGTTTGGTCTAGTGCTTAAGACATCAGGCTACAAATCAGGAGATGGTGAGTTCTAGTCCCATCTTAGGAGAGGTTGGTTGCTGCCGGTTCATTGGGCGAAATGGTAGTGGGGGTGGCAGGAGGCTCCACCCACCCGCCTGGTGTGGGTGCAAAAGCAAACCTGTAGTAAAATCAACTGCAGCCCACCACTGCACCTTAGGCATAAAAGCTGGCAGGGTGACCTTGGGCCAGTCCCACCTCTCTTAGTCCACCTCATCTCACAGGCTGCTTCTTGTGGGGAAAAGAGGTGTGTATGTGTAGCAACTTGATGATTGAAGACATAAAATGGCCTAAAAATGGACTATGGAGTCTATAGGATGTTTGTGATGTTGTTTCTTTCTTGTGACGTTAAATTTGGGCCGATTGTGGGTCACAGTCCATAGTTGTACTATTCTTGCTTGCTACAAGCCTGCCAGTCCTCATCTACTTGCAAGGCCTGGAGTGCTGAGATGTGTTGTCATGGTGCTAATGCTTTGTCCCCAGGGCACCTGTCCTGCCTTCCTCCTCTCCCTCCCCATTCACCACCTGAGCGCTTTGGGAGACCTTTGTCCTTGTCATGGTGACAGTCTACAGGGGTTTTTTTGTGACTCCCTCTGCTCGGGCTGCCCAGGGAGAAGACAGTGGCAAGCAGAACATCTGTGCCAATTAAAACAATACAGGTGCCGCAATCAAGGTCCCCAAGCCCCATTAACATCTTAGTTCCAATGGAAGAGGGTGGGGTGACAAGGAACGAGTATCTATTCTAGCGTTTCTCAAGCAACTTGGCAACTTTGAAGATGCCTGCACTTCAATTCCCAGTATTCTCCAGCCAGTATGGAGATTTTCTGGGAGCTGAAGTCCACATACCTTAAACTTGCCAAGGTTGAGAAACACTGATTTATTCAGAGCATTGGAAGGGCGGGTTCACACCTGTGCAAGGAAAACTGACACATCTTTGTGTCTGAAGGAGCATCTGATCTCGGGTCTATATTGCAACTTGAATACTGCAGTGTCTTTTATCTGAAAAGTATCTGAAAGTGTCAGTTGATGCAAATTGCCGTAGTTTTTTATTTTTTATTTTTATGACCCTGCAATCCTTTTTATCGGGTGGAGTTGGGGGCAATTGAATGGAGCTGAGCGTTTACTGGCCAGATTCCCTTCCTGATGCTTATGCAGAGTTTGCAGCAAAATGTCTCTTTGCACCCTGATAGATAAACACCTGTCGTTGCTTGGGATTGAACTCTCAACCTCCTGAGTGTGAGACAAGCTCTTCACCTCTAAACCACTGCATCACTCACAATTTGCAATATTTAATACATTCTTAATTTTGGATAAATCTGTGGTGGTGGGTGGTTTGATTGGGCTACAGCATATTGACTCGGGGGCAGTTATGTAGTCTTAAAAAGATAAAAGTAAAGGATTCCTCTGCCAGTCACGTCCAATTGTAGGGGGCAGCAGTCATCTCTATTTCCTAGCTGAGGGAGCCAATATTGTCTGAAGACGCTTCCGTGGCCATGTGGATGGCATGACTCTATGCCCAAGTGCACAGAATAGCAATAGCACTTAGACGTATATACTACTTCATAGTACATAGTACTTAGTAGTACCTAAGTGGTTTACAGAGATAGCATATTGTCCCCAACAATCTGGGTCTTCATTTTAGCGACTTTCGGAAGGATGGAAGACTGAGTCAATCTTGAGCCAGTGAGGATCAAACTCCTGGAGTGAGCAGTGAGCTAGCCCTGCAGTACCGCATTCTAGCCACTGCGCCACCACGTCTAAATGCTGCTATCTTTCCACTGAAGTAGTACCTATTTATCTACTTGCATTTGCATGCTTTCTGCTAGGTTGGCAGGAGGCGGGGAAAGAACAGGAGCTCACACCATCATGCAGTATTTGGGTCTCGAACTGCCAAACTTCCGGTCAACAAGCCCAGTGTCTTAACCACTAGGCCACCGAGAGATCTTAAATCTGAAGGACTTTTTCTCTTCCTTTATGAACCCATCTGGGCATGATTGTTACTGACCAGTATTACTATCAAAACCTCGTTTCCTAGAGAAGCAATATATTACATGTGCAGTATATTTCTACTAGCTGTTGCAGCTAGTCAGCCATGCCTTCTTCATTGGTATTCTATGGCATTCCCCTCTTTCCTCTGGCAACCGGCAATTCTTAGCCTCTAAAGCAGGGGTTCCCAAACTTGGCAACTTGAAGACTTGTGGACTTCAACTCTCAGAATTCTCCAGCCAGCAGAGCTGGCTGGAGAATTCTAGAAGTTGAAGTCCACAAGTCTTCAAGTTGCCAAGTTTGGGAACCCCTGCTCTAAAGCTTCAGACATTTTAAGGCCATTTTTGGTGGGGTTTTCCCCATCCTTCTCAAGATAGATTTTTCAATTCCTAAAGTCTCGGGGTTCCCCCAGCACCGGCTGATAACTTCTCTCTGGCACGGGAGTGGTGCCATTTGGGTTCCATAACCGGCAACAGCACTCACAGTGGGAATGTCAGAAATAGACAGAATGTTATTTACATTCATCATCTCTTCTGTCTCCAGGGAATGGCAACTAAGGTAATAAGCATGCAAGTGTTATAAAAAAATACCACCCATGCTTGCAGCTTTTCCCCTGTAGAAAGAGCGTGCGCGCACACACACACACACACACACACACACACACACACACACACACACACACTGGAGCCTACATTGACTGATGTTTCAGATGGTGGTATTTTCTTGCTTCACCAACGCACTGTCAAAGCTCTGCTCTTTTTTTTTATTTTTACTTGCGTCATGATACACACTAAAAAGCGGCAGGAATTTAATTGCGCAATTGCAGCCCCCATCTTGGTTTTTTCATGCCTTATTTCCACCATCACCGCTAATCTCTTTGGCCTCAATGATCTCTCATTGGCTTCCATTGGCCAGAGAATTAAGAACTTTGAAACAACCCCCAAAGACCTACTGTTCAGCCTGCAGCCATCTTTTCTTTTGGATCTTTGGCTTGCCACACTTTCTATTATTCTACTATGCCTTTTCTATTGTGGGAAAATGGGAGGGGGATATTGTATGGAGTAAGATGCTATGTAGCCATAACAACATTCTTTCTAGAAAGCCAAGGTCATCCTTTGTCTTTGCACCTCTGCACCTGACTGGAACTGGATGGGTGGAACTGCCAGCATGGCAGTGGGAGATTGGACCATGGGATGGACTTGTGGGTGTGGGGGCAAGATCATGAACTTTCAACTGGATGCGGAAAACCAGGAAGCTTTCAGATTCGGGTTTTCCCAGATGTGCCAACATGGCTCTCTTAATAACTTGGAACTTTGAGGAATGCTTTGCCTCGGACTCTGATTTAATTTTGGATGCTATTTGGAACCCTGACATTAACCCAAATCTACACCTACATTCTGATAGAAGCTAAGTAGTTGAAGAAGGAAAGCCAGAATATACAGGTAGTTTTCGAGTTATGACTATTCATTTAGTGACCATTCAGAGTTACAATGGCAGTGGTGAGATTCAAATGTTTTTCCTACCGGTTCTCTGGCTGTGGCTTGGTGGGCATGGCATGACTTGGTGGGCATTGCTTGGTGGGCATGGCAGGGGAAGGATACTGCAAAATCCCCATTTCCTCCCCATCAGCTGAGACTCAGGAGGCAGAGAATAGATGGGGGCGGGGCCAGCCAGAGGTGGTATTTGCCGGTTCTCCGAACTACTCAAAATTTCCTGTTCTCCAGAACTGGTCAGAACCTGCTGAATACCACCTCTGTACCACAGCACTGAAAAAAGTGACTTATGGCCATGTTTCACATTTACAATCATTGCAACAGCCCTTCAGTCATGGGAGTCAAAATTCTGACACTTGACAAGTGGCTCATATTTATGACGGTTGCAGTGTCCTGGGGTCATGTGATTACCCTTTGGCGACCTTCTGACAAGCAAAGTGTCCACGAGGAAGCCAGATTCACTTAATGACCGTGTTACTAACTTGACAAGTGAAGTGACTCCCTTAACATCTGTGGCAAGAAAAATGGAGCAAAATTCACTTAACAAATACCTCATTTAGTGACAAACATTTTGGGCTCAATTGTCCTCGGAAGTGGACGGTGAATGGCTCCTCCCATAGGGAAAAAAAAAGAGGAGCGAAAGGGGAGTGGAGTTTGCAGGAGATAATTAGTTCATTCCTGGATTCTTACCAAGTATTGCGGCATCTGAAAGATATCGGCCTGGCCGCTCTCCAAGCCCGATAAAGGTCAGTCATTGTGAACTCTCTTGAAAGTCACTGGGAGACGCAAGACTTTGCTGGAGTGGAATTCACTGTACATTCAATAAAAAGAGTTTTTCGGGACGAGGACTCGGCTTCGTGCTGCAGGGGAAGCCTAGGTCAGAACAGGAAGACTAACTCTCTGGTCCTGGTTTCCTGACCCAGATTGGGTTGAGTACATTGTCATATCTTCCACGAATGAGTCAGCTTTCAGACTGCTGTGATATCGCGCCTCTGTATAGACTTCTTCTTCATATAAGGACATCTTATGCTCCTAAAACACGTAACTTTAAACCCTGAGTTGAATTGTACCCTTGCTGTTCCCAAAATCTGTTCTTCACTTGGTCCAGCCATTCGCGGAAGGAACAATAACCCGGAGAGGAGGACTTGCTCCTAGGGTTCCCCCTTTTTCCCCCCATGGAGTTTTTCAGGCACTGTTTCCTAGATTCTCTCTCTCTCCTCCCCCCCCCCCCCGGCTTTTCAAGCTGCATTCTGCATCTTGACGGGGAGAGCCCCGCCGGCAGCATGGTTAAAAATAGCCCGGAGGAGGCTGTGCTCAAGCATCTAATCAGCCGCCAGTCAATTGCCTGCCCGTCTGAAGAGCGGTTCATCAGAGGCAGGGCTGCCAACAGAGATGGCACTGGCAGCAGTTGCTAATTAACAGTTAACCTGGGGGTTGCAAGAAGATCCCAGCCCTGGATGTGTCTCTAACTGGGAGGACCAGAAGATAATGTGCCTGGAATGGATGCAGCACATGCGGCCCACAACTGGTGGATCCTTAATGACACACCGGTAGCAGCTTGCAGGGTCAGGCTTGATGATGCTGTCCACATGTTTTGGTGGTTTTTACTCGCCCTGTGGAGGAGGGAGGGAGGATGAGCTGGAGCACTTGAGCTGGAAGAGGGACATCCGCTCATGCCTGAAAAGATAGATACATGGAGTTTATGGATCAAGGCAGCATGCTGACATGGTTAAGCTATGGCAGGTGGTCCTCACAGAGACAGGGTCTCTTGCTTGAGTAGGGGGTTGGACTAGAAGCCCAAGATCCTTCCAGCTCTATTCTAATTGAACTAAGGTACTTGTCTAATTGAATTTTGAAGTCCCAAAACACATGAGCATCTTAATTTTCCATTACTTTGTGGTCTCACCAGTTCTTGCTTGCGAACAAGTTGTATTCTTGCAGATATTCCAATGCACTATTGTTGCTACTTTGCCATGCTGTTGTTTGTAGTCAGTCTGTGGGAACTTCTTGCAGCAGCTAAATGGGGCATCCACTCTTTTGAATTAGAATAACAGAGTTGGAAGGGACCTTGGAGGTCTTCTAATCCAACCCCCTGCTTAGGCAGGAAACCCTACACCACTTCAGACAAACCACTTCAGACAAATGGTGGTCCAACATCATTTTAAAAACTTCCAGTGTTGGAGGCAAGTTGTTCCACTGATTAATTGTTCTAATTGTCAGAAAAATTTTCCTTCGTTCTAGGTTGCTTCTCTCTTTGATTGGTTTCCACCCATTGCTTCTTCTCCTGCCTTCAGGTGCTTTGGACAATAGGTTGACTCCTCTTCTTTGTGGCTACCCCTGAGATATCGGAACGCTGCTATCATGTCAACCATAGTTCTTCTTTTCATCAGACTGGATGTACCCAATACCAGCCACCGTTCTTTATATGTTTTAGCCTCCAGTCCCCTAATCATCTTCTTTGCTTTTAATTGCTGGTTCAAAGGCAACAAAAGACTTCGAGGCAATCCCCTCCCCTCTTTCGCTTTATACAGGTTACCATGGGCCTCCCTCCTTTCCTCTCTCACCCAGATGTGCATACGCCTTCCCAGATGTTGTGCAGCATCCCTACCACTACAAAATCCTCCCAGCACCTTATTTGCATCCATCCTATGGCAAAACTATCACCCCCGACGTGTCTCACCTTTTACATGCTATATTCCAACGTTGCTTTAAGACATTGTGTGGTTTGTTGGATTATGCGAACTCAATCCTTGGGGGGGGGGGGGTGAGGTGTAAACCACTATTTGTGGCTTGACGTGATGTGTTGCCGAATGTGTAATTTGCAAAGAACGATTAAAGAAAAGATGGCTTAGTGCACGATCCAGATTACTATGCCTGTAAGGTGGCATATAGGCCTACATATAGATGGTGTGGTGTAATCAAAACATATGTTGCCTCATATCTGAAGTTATTTTCACACCGTTGTTTTGCCTTTTTTTTTAATTGAGAATAGATACCAGGAATAGAGCTTTTTCTGTTTCTTTGTGTGAAGCATGAATCTTTCCTGTCATCTTTTTGTAGGCGAGCTAATAAGCGGCCCTTGTTTATTTATTTAGCTATTTTATATGGTTGTCTGTTGGGCTCAATCAACCAGAATCACCCGTGAATAAGACCAAGAATAGCTTAACTGTTTTTAGGGTTTTTTAGGGGTTTGTCTAGTTTTAACATGGGATTTTAGCGCAGGGTTTTAGTTTAATTCTCTTTAATACTGTATTGTTTGTGGTTTTTATATGTATTTTTAATTTCCCTGTGCCCCGCCTCGAGTCCCTTTGGGGAGAGAGAGCGGGTTATAAATTAAATTAAAAAAAAGAAAAAAAAAGACATTTTATTGTCAGCCGCCAATATTACAAGAATCTTGTCAGACTGTCTGCCTTCCCTTGCACAATGGCCCATATTGACTTAGGGGCTTGATCTCACATGTTTCCTCTCCCAAACAGACTCTAAGCTGGAATGTCTTACCATGGTGGCACAGTGGTTAGAGTGCAGTACTGCAGGCTACTTCTGCTGACTGCTGACTGGCTGCAATTTGGCAGTTCAAATCTCATCAGGCTCAAGGTTGACTCAGCCTTCCGTCCTTCCATGTTCGGCAAAATGAGGATCCAGATTGTTGGGGGCAAGAGGCTGACTCTGTAAACTGCTTAGAGAGAACTGTAAAGCGGTATATAAGTCTAAGTGCTATTATTATTATTGCTGTTGATACTTCCTATGGAGAGACCTCCTCTCCTTCAGTCTGTGGTTCTACCACACTGCACTTAACCCTAGGCTAACAAAAAGTATCGCTAACAATGCAATATTAATAAATCTCTCTAAGCCCCAAATTATTGAGGCTCCTCACAATTACTTCTGCTCAGGGAAAAGACATAGCTTTGTGGTTGCTAAGGGTCAACACTGACTTGATGATGCCTACTAATGCATTGATGACTACATTCAAGCCATACATAGTGGCTTTGTTCACGCAATGCCCCGTAGCCAGGTCAGTTCCCAATCTTCATGCTGCATTTGCACGATATGCTAAGCTTGGTTAACATTGAGTTCGATAGCATTCCATGTGAACCCAGCCTACTGGACAAATGTAGAAGGTTATGGAAGCCCACCAAGACGTTTAGTTCAGTTGAACTGGTTCTTCATTGAGTCTGCTGGAATCACTTTGAAGTGACTTTTTCTGGTTCATCTCAAGGGATGACTGCCATGGGAGAGGAAAGAAGGTTTGTGGGGTAACATGGGCATTGTTGCCCCATCTTCCAGCAAAGATTCCCATGCTCTGAAAATGTTGATGACATTCCGCAGTTCAACAGAGAGCATCAAGCACTTTTATCCTGCAACACCCTACAGTTGTTACTTTGCTTTTTAAAAAATTATCTTGTGGCACGCTCAGCTTCCAAGTGTCGCCGTGAGAATGGGAAAGGGTGGAGCAGGGGTGGGTGGCTGATGCGGTTGACTTTACGTCAGTCGCCTCTCCTGTCGGTTTGAAAATAGCTTTTGTGGTTTGTGGTCAGGAGAGAGGAAGTTGGACTGATTGGGAAACAGCCCGCCCCAGCTCTGAGTCTGAGAAATAGCAAAGGAAGAGGGTGATCTGCACTTAGAGATCACAGCTTGTCCCCAAACTAAGGGTGGAAGGTCTGGTGGCCCTGGTGATCAGAAGGTGGGCCAGAGTGAAGGCCTCAAAGTGGACTACGTAAGGTAAAGGTAAAGGTTCCCCTTGCACATATGTACTAGTTGTTCCCGACTCTAGTGGGCAGTGCTCATCTCTGTTTCAAAGCCAAAGAGCCAGCACTGTCCAAAGACGTCTCTGTGGTCATGTGGGTGGCATGACTCAATGCCAAAGGCACATAGGAAAAGCATTACCTTCCGACCAAAGGTGGTTCCTATTTTTCTACTTGCATTTTTATATGCTTTCGAACTGCTAGGTTGGCAGAAGCTGGGACACGTACTGGGACCTCACTCCATTACATAGAACTAGGGATTCGAACCACTGAACTGCTGATCTTTCTGATTGACAAGCTCAGTATCTTAGCCACTGAACCCCCCCTAGTTGACTATATAGATGTATTTAAATAAAGGCTGGAGAGGGATTGTTTGGGATGCTCTGTGTTGCTCTGTCCTGCACTGAGCCTAAGAGCTGAGCTAAATTAGGGTTTCTCAACCTTGGTGGCTTTAAGATGTGTGACCTTCAAATTCCAAATGCTTCCTGTGGAATTCTGGGAGTTGAAGTCCGCACGTCTTAAAGGTAAAATGACCCTGCCTGCTCCCTCCACAGAAGCACCTTTCTTTTGTTTCTCCATTTCTCCTTTTCTGATGCACCTTCAGGCAGTGGCGCTAGGTCTCAAGTGGGAAGCAGCTGCCAGGCCTTGCTGTGTGAGACAGACAGCCAACATGGGCATGATGGAAAAGAGTTTCACGGGTTCATATAACTCAGGTGATCTGTCTTGTCTGGCACAGTCCCCTGGGTAGGATAGAGCGAAGCCGAGCAATGCATTGATGATCGGCTCCCTTTCCCCTTAATTCAAACGAAATGGGTTTAGCTTCTGTAGGCAAAGGTTGCCTGCTACGCACTAGCGGTCTCTTGCTCATTAAGCACACTAATGAGATGTGAGTCAAGTTCCAAATGACAGGGCTATAGAGAGGGGAAGAGGGAGGTACGCAGCAGGCCAGTGTCCGTGACAAGCAGGGGAAGAGCTCCTACTAATCCACACTGATTTTCTCACGAGATGCCATACTGCGGGCCAAGGAGAATACAGTGAATGAGCACCCTCTTGTGCCCTGGAAGGTATCACTGATGATCACGCTTCATAGAATAGAATAGAGTAGAATAGAATAGAATAGAATAGAATAACAGAGTTGGAAGGGACCTTGGAGGTCTTCTAGTCCAACCCCCTGCCTAGGCAGGAAACTCTACACCACTTCAGACAAATGGTTATCCAACCTCTTCCTTAAAACTTCCAATGTTGGAGCATTCACAACTTCTGGAGGCAAGTTGTTCCACTGCTTAATTGTTCTAATAGAAATGTTGCAGGATCTAATCTGGGTCGGTTACCGAGACCAGAGGTTTTGTCTTCTGAGCTTTCAGACACATCTTGCAGCCAATCTTTGGAGAACTCCTCTCTAGCAGATTGTATGCTGTTCTCTGTGTATTATTGATAGTGCCTATTATATCTGGCTTTTTAGATGTTGATTGGGGTGTGTCGATGGCTGGCTTTTAAGTTGTTGGCTGTCGTTTGCTTGCGCTGCCCAACCTCGCCTTCTAAGTACTTGATAGGCTAGTGGTAAATCAGCACTCCCGTTGAATGATGAGAGGCCTGTTTCCCAGGCTTCAATCACTTCTCTGGCTGTTTTTGTCCCTGCTCGGCCAACAATTTTAGTAGCTGAGAAATTGAATGTACGTCTTTGTTCATTGCAGTGTGAGGCTACCAATGAGTTCGGGTCTCCTCGTCTGACCATTCACTTGTGTTCTTGCAATCCGGTGGTTAGACAAGGAATGAGGCAGAGGTGGGTTGCTCCTGGTTTGGCCCAGCTCAGCCAAACTGGTAGTGTTTTTTTGCCTGGGTCGCAGAACCGGCAGTGACCCAGGCTTTCCATGCCCCTGAACTGGTTTCCTTGCCACCGCTGATGTCACCGCCATGTTGTTTTGTAGTGATTGCACATGCGCAGTTCATTGTAAATTGTTCTGCGCATGCACGAAGAACAATTTACAGTGAACTGCGCATGCACAAAATGCACGCGGAATGAACCGGTAGTAAAACCGGCAGCAACCCACCCCCGGAATGAGGGAATGCACAGCAGGCCAAACGTACATCCTAATCTGGAATCCTTGATGCTCTCTGAACTTGATTGTTTGCATTCAGACATTTCATTATTTGGCTAGGTAACATCATCAGTTAATGAGGACTCCTGGTGTTACCTAGTTGGGTAAGAAAACAGCCAAGCTCAGAGAGCACCAAGAAAATCCACACCGTTCAACCCTGAGCTACAAACATTCCCTTCTATTGGAACGTATCATAATGTTGTGATGCAAACTCTTGTCCCTTGCACACGGGTTTGCGATATGTTAGTTGGGAAGTAGTGGGAGGCAAACCTCCCAGGTTTTAAGATCCCTAAAACCAACTTCCACTTCAGAGAAAATGTTTGTCTGCAAGAAATTGCTTTGCCCGGCTTGCTGTCTTCTGAAGCAGGTGACACCAGGGAGGTGGCCCTGGAGCACCAGTGGGAAAGGGAGGGGGTGGGGGATGCCAGGATTATGGAGCAGGGAGGCACCTGTGCCGGGATCTTTCTTCTTCGGTAAAGCTTTTCCCGTAATGGATTACGCAGACACGTTGGGCCCAGGCTGTGCTGCTGTGAGCAAAGATTATCACAGCAAGAGCAGCATTTCTGGGGAGTTAGAGAATTAATTAAGGATGAAAAGACAGATTTATCAGCTCAGGATTGAATAGCTTAAATGCTGCCACTTTGCTTTGCTTCTTTTTCTCACTGTCTCTGCCCCAGACAGGGATAACTGTGGGGCAACAACACAAGGAAGTGGGCCCTGAGCCAATGCAGCCTTTGCCAAGCTGAACTTTAGCTTCCCATTCTGTCACGCCTGGCAAACGTGGCCAACAGCCACTCCTGATGACTTAAAGGTCCATGTCAGTGTTTCTCAACCCGGATCACTTTTAAGATGTGTGAACTTCAACTCCCAGAATTCCCCAGCCAGCGTGGTATTTTGTGATTTTTCTCCAGCTCTTTCTGATCTATTCCGCTGTCTCCAGGCACTGCCGCACCCACGATCCACACTACCCAGGCATTTTTGTCTTTTGAACAATTGTTACATCTGGGGTGTTATACGACAGAGACAAAAACATATGAAGAACGGTTGCAGGAATTGTGTATGGCCAGTCTAGAGACAAAAAAGAAGGACTAGGGTGTGTGCGTGTGTGTGTGTGTGACATGGTAGCAGTATTCCAGTATTTGTGGGGCTGCCACAAAGAGGAGGGGGTTAACTTATTTTCCAACACACCAGAAGGCAAGAAACAATGGATGAAAACTAATCAAGGCGAGAAGGAACTTGGAATTAAGGAGAAATATAGAACAGAATAACAGAGTTGGAAGGGACCTTCGAGGTCAAATGGTTATCCAACATCTTCTTAAAAACTTCCAGTGTTGGGAGCATTCACAACTTCTGGAGACAAGTTGTTCCACTGATTAATTGTTCCAACTTTCAGGAAATTCCTCCTTAGTTCTAGATTGCTTGCTAACAGAGAGGACAATTAACCAGTGGAACATTTTTTCTTCAGAAGTTGTGGGTGCTTCATCACTGGAGGTTTCTAAGAAAAAACTCGCCAGCCATTTGCCTGAAATGGTATAGGACAGTGATGGCGAACCTATGGCATGGGTGCCACAGGTGGCAAGCGGAACCATTTCTTAGGGCAAGTGAGGCATTGCCCTGTCAGCACTAGCGTGCATCTGTGTGCTGGCCAGTTGATTTAGGCTTTCTTTTGAGTCCATTTTTCACCCTCTGGAGGCTTCAGGGAAGTTCCTGAAACCTCTGGAGGTGGGGAGGGGAGGCTGTTTTCACCCTCCCCAGGCTCCTAGAAAGGCTCTGGAGCCTGGGGAGGGCAAAAAAAGCACACCAAAAGCAGAGGGTCGTGCACATAGCATTATGGGTGTGGCACGCCCATGCATGACCCCCCTGCGCTCCCCTCGCTTTTGGCACGCGAGCCAAAAAAGGTTAGCCATCACTGGGATAGGATCTTCTGCTTGAACAGGGGGTTGGACTAGAAGCCCAAGATCCTTCCAGTTCTATTCTGATTGAACTAACGTACTTGTCTAATTGAACTGTGAAGTCCCAAAACACGTGAGCATTTTCATTTTCCATTACTTTGTGGTCTCACCAGTTCTTGCTTGCGAACAAGTTGTATTCTTGCAGATATTCCAATGCACTATTGTTCCTTCTTTGCCATGCTGTTGTTTGTAGTCAGTCTGTGGGATCTTCTTGCAGCAGCTAACTGGGGCATCCACTCTTTCTTCAGCTTTTTCGAAGTTGTGGCATTTGCGATCTGTTGCCGTCTTCTCAATTCTGGCTTTATATTTAAATTGAAAGTTGGAAAATTTGACATGCCCTAGGACCTAATACAAAGATCATTCACACTACACCTAGGACCTAATGCAATGATCGTTCACACTACATGTGGTGACCAATTTATCCAATTTATGGATGAAAATAATATACTGTTACACATAACCTGCTAAGCAAATGTTTGAGTTCCTGAGATATGCCGAACCGGAAAATGATCCAGCTCCTTTAACCCTTGTTTTGTTATATTGTCAAAAACTAGTCCATCACTTCTTACTAATTTCTTAATAAGTCCAGTGATTCTTGATTCTCTGTTACATATAAACTGGGTTGACAAAATCAGAAATGGGAAGGTGATAAGCCAACTGGGAAAGGCAAGGCAAATCATCAAAACCATTAAAAAGCTGAAGTTAGACTATTTCAGACATGTGATGCGACACCCAGAAAAATACGGCATCCTTCACTTAATCCTCCAGGGAAAAATTGAAGGCAAACGAGGTCCAAGCAGAAGAGCATCATGGCTTGAAAATCCAAGGCACCGGTTTGGACAAAATTCAGTTGCACTTTTTCGTGCAACTATTGATAAAAATAGGATCACAAACATGATCGCTGATGCCCGATGAAGGATATGGCACAAGATGAAGAATCTTGTTGACAGATGAATGGAGTTTGTGTACTTTTGATTTAGTTGAGAGGATTCTGATACTTAACACGGCACACCTACCTACTTTTTAGTTCAATGGAACGGATGCCAGCTGGCACTGAATTGATACCCTGGCATATCTTTATACAAATCTCTAGAGGTAGCTGGCCTAATATTCAAACAAGAGGATGTGGAGGTGACCTCAGTTTTTCTATTGGTGTGAGTTCTTGACTAAGATTCTAAGTCAGGGGTGGGCAAACTTTGCAACTTTAAGTCTGAAGGACTTCAGCTCCCAGAATTCTCCAGCCAGCAAAGCTTTGCTGGCTGGAGAATTCTGGGAGCTGAAGTCCTTCAGACTTAAAGTTGCAAAGTTTGCCCACCCCTGTTCTAAGTGGTGCTCAGAGCTGATGCAAAAATCATGTTAATTTTTGCTAGCTGCAACTCTGCTCAATAGCCCCATTTAGTTAAGACTGGCAGAGCTCAAAATCTATTTGCACCTCACTTCAAAATTGGCAAGTCAGAAGGCGCTAAT
This sequence comes from Rhabdophis nuchalis, assembly GCA_039707465.1. NCBI lineage: Eukaryota > Metazoa > Chordata > Lepidosauria > Squamata > Natricidae > Rhabdophis > Rhabdophis nuchalis. The sequence goes on from CM077654.1 coordinate 12,447,241, forward strand.
TGCAGAGTCATGAATTGCAAATGGCAACAGTCACTTACCGTATATACAAAGCCCTTAAAGCCTTCCAAAGGCTAGGTAGTCAATCGAAGTACAGAATTTAGAGGTGGAAAATTGACTTGCTGGTGGAGAGGAAAGCAGACTTAAAATCGCTTCTAGGGAGTTTAGTTACACTCCACCATTGCGATGACATCAAACGTAGAAAAAACTATCGATGATCCTCCATTGGGTTGAACGATTTCAGTCGAACAACTGCACATCGTGTTGTGCTGAATTAGAAAAGGCTGATTTAGTTGTTGTGTTACTTGGTGCAGATGGGAAGATCTGTAGAGATTCTCAGTCATCCAGGTCATGGTTGTCCCAAAGGTGCTTTTTCAGCAGGCAATTGGACTTTCTTGATTTTTTCCTTTTTTCTTTTTCTGAAAATGTTTCACTTCTCATCCAAGAAGCTTTTTCAGTTTCTGACAGGATAGTGGGGAATGGCAGGATTTATATTCCTCGCAGACAGCTGGCAATTTGCATCCTTTTAGAGGGTCCTTGAAGTGCTTGGAGACCCTGAGGACACAGCTAAAGTACTTCAACAACCCACTAAAAGGATAAAAATTACCAGCTGTCTGCAAGGAATATAAATCCTTCTGTTTTCCCACCATCCTGTCAGAGCTGAAGAAGCTTCTTGGATCCGAAGTAAAATGTCTTCAAAAGAAAAAAACAAGAAAGTTCAATTGCCTCGTGAAAAAGCACCCTTGGGACCTATGGGAAGACCCACTCTGCTATTCCAAATTTAAGCCCATTGAACTAAGGTGAATGGTAGGTGGACTATTAAATATAATAATAATAATAATAATAATAATAATAATAATAATAATAATAATAATAATAATAATAATAATAATAATAATAATAATAATATTTAACACTTGTAGACTGCTCCCTCTCCCCACAGGGTCTCGGGGCGGTGCACAGGAAGAATAAAAAACAGCAAATATACAAACATTTAAAAACAAATTAAACCTATACCTGTGCTAAAAATCCCCATTAAAACTAAGTTAAACTAAAATAACATTCCCAATTAAATATAATACCCCATAGACAGAGAGACTATCCTAGGCCGGCCAGACAGAAAAGATGTGTTTTTAATTTTAGACGGAAGGAGCGGAGGTCCGTGGTCATTCTAATGTCGGGGGGCAGGTCGTTCCAGAGGGCTGGGCCCGCCACAGAGAGAGCCCTTTCCCTGGGCGTCGCCCGCTGACAAAGTCTAGTGGACGGCACCCGGAGAAGTCCCTCTCTGTGGGAACGAATCGGCCGTGAGGATGTATGAGGCAGGATCCGATCCTGCAGATAGCTAGGTCCCGAGCCAAATATGTCCTCGTCCTGAATGCCCATCCAAGCCGATCTGGATTTGGGTGTCCCTGGCTTTTCTCTCCAACATTTTCCATAAGGCATGTACGCTTGTGCCTGCCTGTGTGCAAAACAAACAAATGGCAATTAACTTTGAAGCAATACCCACGATTAGGCCACCAACGAGGGCGCCACTGGCTTGTGCGACCTCAACTCTCATTAGCAGCCTGTCACCATTTGCTCTGGTCAGCCAGCATCACACGCATTGAGGCTGCTCCCGGGAACTGACTTGTTAAGCAAGTGGCCTGCTATCAGGACAGGTGCTGGCAGAGATGGTGCTCTCGGTCATCTGAATGACCTTCGCCTTCTGCAGTCTATTTCTGAAATAAAGAGAAAACGAGCCCCATCTGATGCCTTTCCAGCAAGCAAAGGACTCCTTTCCCAGTGCATTCATCTGCTCAAAAGAAGTCTCCCAGACAAAGTTGCCCATTGATGTGCAGGGATTCTGAACATCATGCCTAGTGTTTTTATGGGGAAACGCCAATACATATCTCTATGGAGAGTACAGCTCTATCTGGGAAGCAGTTGGGTATGTGATGGGGATGTATATGTAGCAATAGCAACAGCACTTAGACTTATACGCCACTTTGCAGCCCCCTCTAAGCTGTTTACAGAGTCAGCCTGTTGCCCCCAACCATCTGGGTCCTCATTTTACCCACCTCGGAAGGATGGAAGGCTGAGTTCAACCTTGAGCCTGGTGAGATTCAAACTGCCAAACTGCTGGCAGCTGGCAAGCAGCAGAAGTAGCCTGCAGTACTGCACTCTAACCACCGAGCCACCGCAGCTCTTGTACCCATCTTATCAAGCACAAACTTCTAATATAGGCAGAGATGCAAGGTATCAAATGCAACGCTGGCTGGAGATGCCTTCACGGAAACTCTTTAATCTGGTTTCTGAATGAACTCACATTGTGGGTTCACATATTCCACTGGAACCACAAACTTACTGAGTAGATTTGATCTGCACAACATGCTAACTTTCCACCAAACCAAACCAAATCTAAGATTGAAAGTACTAAAACTTAGTAGGTGTGAAAGCAGCTGCTAAGACTTAGTCTGGCCTGATCAAATAGATTTGTGAAAAGAAGGACTGGGGTGACATGATAGCAGTGGTCCAATATCTCAGGGGCTGCCCCAAAGAAGAGGGAGTCAAGCTATTCTCGAAAGCACTTGAGGGCAGGACAAGAAGCAATGGGTGGAAACTATTCAAGGAGAGAAGCAACTTAGAACTAAGGAGAAATTTCCTGACAGTGAGAACAATTAATCAGTGGAACAGCTTGCCTCCAGAAGTTGTGAATGCTCCAATGCTGGCAGTTTTAAAAGAAGAGATTGGACAACCATTTGTCTGAAGTGGTGTAGGGTTTCCTGCCTAAGCAGAGGGTTGGACTAGAAGACTTCTAACGTCCCTTCTAACTCTGTTCTTCTGTAAATAGGGACATAAAGTATGTTTAAGTGACTGTCTCATCCAGGATATCCTAGAAAGAGGGAAAGGGGGAGATTTAGATTTTGCACAGGAATTCTGAAAGTATGGAGACTTCCCCACGCTTTGCAGTCTAGGGTTGAATCTGAGGGTTTTTACAGGGACCGGGGGGGAGGGGAGCTGGATAGAAAAATCAAGATTGCAGCCACATTTATGTGATCAAAGCCCACCTTTTTTTTTTACATCCACCCTCTGTAAGAAGGGACACCGTGGCTCAATGGCGAAGATGCTGAGCTTGTCGATCAGAAAGGTTGGCAGTTTGGCGCTTCGAATTCCTAGCGCGCAGTGAGCTCCTGTGACTTGTCCCAGCTTCTGCCAACCTAGCAGTTCGAAAGCACGTAAAAAATGCAATTAGAAAAATAGGAACCAACTTTGGTGGGGAGGTAACAGCGTTCTGTGCGCCTTCGGCGTTTAGTCATGCTGGTCACTTGGCCATGGAGACGTCTTGGGACAGCACTGGCTCTTCAGCTTTGAAACAGAGATGAGCACCACCCTTAGAGTCGGGAACAACTAGCAAATATGTGTGAGGGGAAGTGCTACCTTTTATGTAAGAAGGGGTGCAACTTTAATTGGCCAGCTATGAGGGGTGTTTCTGGATAGATTGGCACTAAATCAGGAGGAAATCAATCTAGGAAAGATCAGGTTTGTGTACAAAGAGCCCAATCTCAGTTTGCATCGAAGCTTCCAACTGGCCACCGAGAAGCCAAGCAGAGAAATATTTTATTTATTCCATTTAACATCATAGTGTGCTTTGCCGCCAATAACCCTTCAAAGTGACAGTGGATGTTGTGGAAAACCAAAAAACAGAACCACAGCAAAACAATTTTATATGCTGAGAAGTGACAGCAGAAACATCACCAGGGAGAAAAGGCTGTCCTCTATGCAAAAAAATAAGGTGTTTTTGATAACTGCCTTTTTAAAGCAGCCTTTTGCATTCATGTCGGCGATGAAAATATAACGTTGTGACCAGTCCTCATGCATGTTACGACCTTGGCAGGTCTGAAAAGCTAAGGAAAAACTGAAGTCAGAATCATAAGCACAGCTGGGGTTTCACTTAGTGACTGAACATCTATGGGGATTCTCAGTCATCCAGGTCATGGTTGTCCCAAAGGTGTTTTTCCAAAAGACAATTGGACTTTCTTGGTTTTTTTCCCCCTCTTGAAAACATTTCGCTTCTCATCCAAGAAGTTTCTTCAGTTCCAGGAGCTTCTTGGATGAGAAGCAAAACGCTTTCTAAGGAAGAAAAACCAAGAAAGTCCAGTTGCCTTTTGGAAAAGCACTTTTGGAACACTTAACCCACCAAGCTGCTGGTCCCAATTATGCTTTGTAAACAAACATAATTACCTGTAGCTGAAAGAGTCTCTTTCTCTGTGTGGGGATAGATTACAATAGAATTCTTTATTGGCCAAGTGTGATTGGACACACAAGGAATTTGTCTTTGGTGCATATGCTCTTAGTGTACATAAGGAGAATAAAATACATTCATCAAGAACAAAAAGATACAACGCTACTTAGTGTCCCCTTGGGGAGAGAGAGCGGGATATAAATTAAAATTATTATTATTATTATTATTATTAGTGATAGTCAAGATCACTAATAAGCTATCAAATTGTACTAGGAAACAAATAAAAACAATATAAATTGAAAGATACAAACAACATGGTTATAGCAATAAGTTGGAAGAGATAGGTACTAGGAAGGATGAGAAGAATGATAGTAATACACTCTTAGTAGGTAATATGACAGTGTTGTGGGAATTAGTTGTTTAGCAGAGTGATGGTGTTTGGGGAAAAAACTGTCCTTGTGTCTAGTTGTCTTGGTGTGCAGTGCTCTATAGCAGGGGTCTCCAACCTTTGCAACTTTAAGTCTGAAGGACTTCAGCTCCCAGACTTCTCCAGCCAGCAAAGCTTTGCTGGCTGGAGTATTCTGGGAGTTGAAGTCCTTCAGTCTTAAAGTTGCAAAGGTTGGGGACCCCTGCTCTATAGCATCATTTTGAGGGTAGAAGTTGAAACAATTGATGTCTAGGATGTGAGGAGTCTGTAGATATTTTCACAGCTCTCTTTTCGACTCGTGCAGTGTGCAGGTCCTCAATGGAAGGCAGATTGGTAGCCATTGTTTTTTCTGCAGTTCTAATTATCCTCTGAAGTCCGTGTCTGACTTGTTGGGTTGCAGAACCAAACCAGACAGTTATAGAGGTGCAGATGACAGACTCCATCATTCCTCTGTAGAATTGAATCAGCAGCTCTTTGGGCAGTTTGAGCTTTCTGAGTTTGTGGGTGGACGTCCTTTTTGTCTGTCTGTGTGTGCCTGTGCGTGTGTGTGTGTGCGCGTGCATGTGTGCATGCATGAATAGGACTTGCCATTTCCTGCCTGAGCAGGGGGGTTGGACTAGAAGACCTCCAAGGTCCCTTCCAGCTCTTTTATTCTATATTTATTTTATTTTAGAAAATCAGGTGGGTCAGAGTGCATAGTTCTGCAGCTTGGTCACATCACGTAGAACAGCCTTGGGATGTGACAGCCACAGGCCCTTTCATCCAGTCTGGTTTTGCAGCCTCGATTGGTTTCCCATGCTCCTCATTTATTTTTCCTCGTAGCAGAAAATCCTTGAGAGTTTAACTTGCCCTGTTCTGGCTGGCAGGGAGCAGAGCTGGGCAATTCCAGCCTGGAGGCCCCTCGGTCTAGACCAACAGCTGCTTCTCACCAGTTCATTTCAGGACAAGCACGTGGTGTGCTTGGGAGAGAGAGAAGAGAGAGAGGGAGAGAGAGAGAGAGGCAAGCTTGCTGTGTGCAGCCGCCAGACTTGTGCAGTGTGTGTGTGTGTGTGTGTGTGTGTGTGTGTGTATGCGCAAGTGTGCTGGGATAGGGGAACTGCCTACTGTAGTCTGCATGACTTTTCCTGCATGAAAAAGACAGGAAACCAACAGAGGCTGCCTATTTAGCAAAAGAGCGTAGAGATAGCTCTGTTTTTCCTATCTTCCTTACCTTCCTCTTCTTTTTTATTTATTGTTCAAGTGCAAATAATACAAACATAGTACATATATATCTAAATGCAAAAAAAGAAAGAAAGAAAGAAATAGGAAAATAAAACTAATATTACAGTACACCCCCGACCTCCAAAGACCCTGTTTTCCCCCCTTATATTTCTTCATCTATAACAACTAAAAGATATACACTATATTCCAATTGTGCCCTTATCCCTTCCAAAAGAAGACATATTCTTGAGCAGGTATATTCCCTTTGCCTTCCACCAACACTGATTTTATTAAAAAAACCAACCCCATATTTCATTATAATTGTTCACTTTGATCACCCCTTTTTAAAATTTAATTTCCGTTGTTAATTTATCATTTGTTGCCATACTCCAAATTTTAGTTTTTTTAGTTTTATTCGAATTTATACCTCGCACCTTCTCCAAAAAAGGACCCAGGGTGGCGCACAGGAAATTTAAAAGACATAAAAAATATAAACAAGTACAAAATTTTAAAAAACTATTAAATCTATCGATACCCTGTGCTAATATATATATAAAATCCCCAAATTAAAACTATCTAAAAACAGAACGGGAGGTTATGCTAGGCCGGCTTGTTGAAAAAGATGCGTCTTAAGATGCTGGCGGAAGAGGCGGAGGTCTGAGATGGTACGTAGTTCGGGGGGTAAGTCGTTCCAGAGGGTAGGGCCCGCCACAGAGAAGGCCCTTCTCCTGGGTGTCGCCAACCAGCATTGCCCGGCCGACGGCACCCTGAGAAGATCCTCTCTGTGGGAGCGGATCGGACGAAGGGATGTATGGGGCAGAAGACGGTCTCGCATATAACTAGGCCCCGTGCCGTACCACTTGGGGCCTAGTTATATAGCCATACCAACTCATTTCTTGGACTATCTCAATTTCATCCCCAATACTTAGCCATCACTAATCTGGCTGCCATTATCGAATTTACAATCAATTCTTTTTTTGGTTTCATTTATATCCCGTTTTTCCATCAGCAACAGTAATGCAATTCTGGGTGACATGCCTAAATTTACATATCTTCCTTAGCTTCTGGGGACCTTTGTGCATGGAACTTTTGGGAGTTTTTGCACCCAGTTACCCTGTATCCAGTTACCCTATTATCCGGGGAGCCCTCCAAAAATAAGGGCTCCCCGGATAATAAGCCCAATTGGGCTTTTGAGCACATGTGCTAAAATAAGCTCTCCCCTGAAAATATTGCAACACAGGAGCAACCATGAGGTGACCATGCTCCCCGCCTCTGCACCTCCAAAATAATAAGCCCTCCCTGAAAATGTGGTCAAGCACTTATTTTGGGGGTCAAAGAAAATAAGACCCTGCCTTATTTGTGGGGAATCACAGTAGTCCTGGGGGCAAGACAGGTATAGATATTTTGGGGTCTCCTACTCTCGCTCTTTTTCAGAGCTGCAATTTCTCCAGAAGAAACCTCAAAGATGCTTCGTTTTTTTCCCCCCACCTCAAAAGACAACTGGGCCTTTTTTTCCCTCTTCAGGGAGAAGAAGAAAACGTTTCGCTTCTCATCCAAGAAGCTTCATCCGTTCTGATGGCGAGGGGATGGAAGAGTAGTCAGTACCCATCCTTCCAGCCTCCCGCCATCAGAACGGATGAAGCTTCTTAAACGAGAAGCGAAACATTTTCTTCTTCTTCCTCAAGACAAAAAAAACCCAGCCCAGTTGCCTTTTGAAATTTAAAAAAAAAAAGCACTTTTGAGGCAACTGTGACCCGGATAACTGAGACGGTCACCAAAACTGGCATTTCCACGGCCATAAATTGCCTCAGGGGAGTGTTCCTGAGGTATTATCTGAAGGCTGGGCCTCTCTCGGTTGCAGGAGGCAGCATCTCACCAGCCGGAGGCCTACTGTGTGATTTGCCAGCAGGAAAGAGGTGGCTCTTTCCCTTACTCATGCTATTAACTTTATTTATTTTTATTTCTAAAATGTATCATTTGCCTGCCCAATGGCAACTCTTGGGGTGGCTAATAATAGTAATAATAATATCCAAAATGCACGTTAAAAAAACACAAGGAAGGAAGACAAGGAAAATAACCCAATGATTGCAGAGATTTTTTTAAAAAAACTGCAGCTATTTTGATTCCGTTTAATGTAAATAGGAAATCACGGTAGGAGGGGATTAGTAGTACAGTGGGACACCATACGAGTCACGTTAGCAATAATAATAATAATAATAATAATAATAATAATAATAATAATAATAATAATAATAATAATAATAATAATAATAATAATAATAATCAGGAGTTTGGAAGCACCTTTTGTGAGGAACAATTGTTATTAAAAGGCATAAGGCTGATTAGTTTTGTACAGATAGTCCTCGACTTACAACAGTTTGTTTAGTGGCCATTAAAGTGATTTCCGGTTTGCTCGTAGGGTCTTTTTTCGTCGGCCACTGAAGGCTCCGGAGGGCTTAAACTGGCCCTATGAGCAAGCTGGAACTCCGTTCACGAATTTCTGGTTTGCCCATAGGGCTGGGTTTTTTTGCGCTCCGGAGGCTTCATGGAAGCTCCTGAAGCCTCGGGGGGGGGGGGGGGAGGCTGTTTTCGCCCTCCCCAGGCTCCTATAAAGCCTCTGGAGCCTGGGCAGGGCAAAAAAAGCATGCAAAAAATGAGGGGTTGCGCCTGTCATGCGCACATGCATGTGCTGGGGTGTGTGTCACTCATTGCATTATGGGTGCAGCACGCCTTTGCACGACCCCCCCTGCGCTCCCCCCCGCTTATGGCGCGCGAGCCAAAAAAGGTTCGCCATCACTGGTATAGGGTCTCCTGCTTGGCCTAGAAGTCCTCCAAGATTTCTTCCATCTATTCTATTCTATTCTATTCTATTCTATTCTATTCTATTCCATTCCATTCCATTTTTCTATTCTATTCCATATTTCTATTCTATTCTATTCTATTCCATTCCATATTTCTATTCTATTCTATTCCATATTTCTATTCTATTCCATATTTCTATTCTATTCTATTCCATATTTCTATTCTATTCCATTCTATTCTATTCTATTCTATTCCATATTTCTATTCTATTCTATTCTATTCTATTCCACTCCACTCCACTCCACTCCACTCCACTCCACTCCACTCCACTTCATATTTGCATTCCATTCCATTCTGTTATACGTCAAGGACAACTAAACTGATCTAGCCTTTACTTAGCTGTCTTTCTCCTCAATTTCAAAAATCTCCAATGCCTCTCCCCCCCCCCATATTTAGGGGGGGGGAGAGAGACTCCAATCAATTTGATTGTCTTGGAGATCTTTTTTCTGTACTTCCCCCGAATGCCACAAAATTTCTTTGGAGTGGGGAATAACAAGAAGCTGCTCTCCGTGTTCCAAACGGTTCTGCATTTTAGATTTATACGGCAAGGCATTATATTTTCCTGACAGTTAAATTGTTTTTCAGCCAGATATGTAGTGCCGATACCTTAGTTCCCTTTATTTCCAGAATCCTGATAGGAATGCCGCTGCTTTAATAGCCAAATAGAATACAAGAGACAGAGAGAGAAAGAGAGGGGGGTATCGGTGGAGAATACTGCTGAGTTTTGCAAAAAACCCTCCATCTCTGAAAAACAGGAGGAGTCACTTTAGTATGTTTTTCAGGCTTATAACTTGTATTAAAAGGTATAAGGTTTGGGGAGTTATAGCTCAGCATTGCATACAGAGGAGTGGGCTTCAAAATTTTTAGCAAGGGGTCCCCTGCCTGGTTGCTGGGTGGGGGTAGCCTAGTCAGCCTCCTGCACCACTGCCGGAAGGGGGCATTTTGGCCCTCCACGGGCTCTGGAGGATTTCCTTGAGCCTCCTGGAGGGCGAAAATGGCCTCCCCAGGCTCCAGAGGTCCTCCGGAGTTTCCGGTAGGCCCATTTTTCACCCTCCCCAAGCCTTACATTCGGATGTTTGACTACTGGTTCATATTTGGGACAGTTGCGGTGTTCCAGAAGGTCGGAAAAGGGAACACGCGATCCCCTTTTGCGACCTTCTGACCAGCAAAGTCAATGGGGAAGCCAGATTCCCTTAAACAACCAACGTTGCTAACTTAGCAACTGCACTGATTCACTTAACGAAAGTCGTAAAACGGGACAAGACTCACTTAACAAATGTTTCACTTAGCAGCATCAACTTTGGGCTCAATTGTGGCCGTAGGTTGAGGGCTACCTGTGTCTCTGCATTCACGTGTGGAAAGGGGGAAGGTGAGCTCTGTTTATGAATTTTAGTTCAGCTCTTTAAGGGGAGGGAATGCAAACCTGCAACCGTTGTAACCTTGGAGCCTCTTCACCTTCAGCAAAAGACTCCATGAAGCTGGCCAGGTGGCCCTTCTCAAGCCACTCACCCTTTGTAGCAATGAAAGCGGTTTGTGGCTGAAAGTTGTCCAGGAATAACATCGTTGTTTCTGTCTGGATAACCATTTGTCTGAAGTACCGTATTTATTCGAGTATAACGCGCAAAATTTTCTACCAAAAAAAGAACTCAAAGTTTGGGTGCGCGTTATAAACGATTTTTATCATGGCCGCACGTGTTCAACAACGTTTGTCACTTACAATGCTTGGTCTGAGCCAAGAAAAAGTGAAACAAAATTTTATACCGATTTTAAATCGAAAATTAGGGGGTGCGCGTTATACACGTGTGCGCGTTATACTCGAATAAATACGGTAGTTTAGGGTTTCCTGCCTAAGCAGGGGGTTGGACTAGAAGATCTCCAAGGTACCTTCCAACTCTATTATTCTGTTCTGTTCTGTTCTGTTCTAGTCTAGTCTAGTCTAGTCTAGTCTAGGCCAGGCCAGGCCAGGCCAGGCCAGGCCAGTCTGTATCTCTGATTACATGGGTACTTTTCAGGGTAACAGAAAGGGGAAAGATCTTCACCTAAAAAGATTACAGTTCAAATCAACTGAGACAGTAGAAAAGGAAGGAAATGGAATCAAGGCTGGCAAAAAATTAAACAGGATTCAGTTCAAATGCAGGTGAGCTGAATCCTGCTTTGTATTAACTACACATACCTATATAAATTATAATTGGGGATAGGTATAAATGCAAAGAACGTTGTGTTTGTGTCTGTAAGTTTTCGGCATTTCTGATCTTTTCTTCCATGGAGTTCCTTCTTCATACTAACTACATAACTTCTTCACAAGACGTTTAGATTGGTAGTTAAAACTAAAGGTTGCATTTCATTTTACTAAATAACCCTTGATAATGTTTCAGGGCAAACCTACTCTCTCAGAAATAAGGATCTCTGTCTTCAATAAAAGTTGGTCCCTGAATTGCAATCATGCCCCATAAACTTAATTATCAATTTTAAATGGTGGTTGGCATGCAAATCTTAAATGTCTCTTTAGCTTCTTTTTTATTTGAGTGTTAGATGCTTTGGCAGGGTTCACACAATATAGAAAGCTAAAATAAAATGAACTTAGTTTGTTCATTTGTTCACTTGCAGTGTGCAGCAGCAGCTGCCAAAAAAGCCAACACAGTTCTAGGCTGCATCAACAGAGGGATAGAATCAAGATCTCGTCAAGTGTCAATACCACTTTATAAAGCCTTGGTAAGGCCACACTTGGAATATTGCATTCAGTTTTGGTCGCCACGATATAAAAAAAGATGTGGTGACTCTAGAAAGAGTGCAGAGAAGAGCAACAAAGATGATTAGGGGACTGGAGGCCAAAACATATTAATCAGTGGAACAACTTGCCTCCAGAAGTTGTAAATGCTGCAACACTGGAAGTTTTAAAAGAAGAGATTGGACAATCATTTGTCTGAAGTGGTGTAGGGTTTCCTCCCTAAGCAGGGGGTTGGACTAGAAGTCCTCCAAGATCCCTTCCAACTCGCTTATTCTAATGACTTGTTTGTTTGAAATACCATATTGTTGAAGGAAGTTCAGCTGTTAATACAGTGTATAAATCAGGCCATTGCAATTAGCCAAAGTAGGGCTGCAGAGGTTTGTGGCAGGTAGGTAAAAGTTCTAAAATGTATATACCTAGTTATTTAATTCTGGTAGCCTGGATTTAAGGTTAGTGTGCTGTGAACATGCAGCTTTTGAGTAGAGATTTTTTAATAGGTGTCTGGCAAAACAACGCGGCCCTAATGAGTTTCTGAAATTTATGTTGCTAAAGAAAAGAATTTATCCATTTTGCAGACAATATTATTAAACAGAGCAGATGGGGGCTTTTGCTTTATAAATTTGGTATGGTTTAACAAATATTGTCGTATCTTGCTTAATACAGTATATCATGAATAATCTTGCTTCAAATGAAACTAGCATGCCAAGCTGGATAGAAGTACCCATTTGATTCCCCATCTTTTTAAATTCAACTTGCAAATGTATTGGAAATATTATATATGGCTTCGGTGAATTCACTAGGTTTGGAAATCCAAGATTTGATTCCAGATCAGTAATTTTAGTCTGGATTTGTTTCCACATGCATGTAACTTGATTCCCCTATTTATTGTTTAAGTTCTACCAGTAGCCTTTGTTTTCGTACCTATTATTTTATCTGATTGCTTAATTAGGAGCCAAATTGCAAGATGGAAACTTGAGTTTGAGTTCCAAAATTGAAGATAGTTGAACACGCTTTCTAAAATGAAGTTTGCATAGAAAGCAGAGGTTTCAGAGGCAAAAACATGGCAGAAATAGGACAAGACTACGTATACAAAACTTAATTGTTTGCTCACAAAACACAAAAGCCTCATTTCAGAGAAGGCAAGTTGAGGATGTTTAGAAGAACATTCAGAAGTAATGACCTAGTTGTTTTGTTTTTTAATTGACCCCCCCAATGGGGGGATATAGGTGCCTAATAGACATTTGTATGTGAGTTGTCCAGTATTTTGTTGCATAAAATTGAGGAAGGAAGGAAGGAATAAAGAGAGGGAGGGAGGAATGAAGGAAGAAGAGAGGGGAGGGAGAGGAAGGAAGGGAGGGATGAAGGAAAGAAGGTGTGGAAGGGAGGAAAGAAGGGAGGGAGGGATGGAGGGAGGAAGGAAGGTGTCAGGGTTTCAAGTAACACCCCCAACGAAAGAAGTTATTAGAGATGTCATATTGACACATCTGGGAAAACCCGACTCTGAAAGTTTCCAGGTTTTCCCCACCCAAGTGAAAGTCCAAGTCCCTGCCCAGCACCCACATGTCCATCACGTGGTCCAAACAGTCACTGTCCCAACTGGAGATGCCTCCCAGTCACACCACTCCAGGTGCAGGTCAAGATATCTTTGACTCTCTGAGAAAGGAATATTGTTTTGACTATATACCTCCCATACTCCATATAATCCCCCTCCCATTTTCCCGCAGAAGTAAATGTGGCAGGCCAGAAGGCCCAATGCAAAAGATAGCTTTCAGGCCTGATGGATAGACAGACGGACAGAAGGAAGGGAGGGATCCACAAGCACTCACCAGTGCTTGCGGATTGAACACATCTGAACTAGTCCTTGGTGCTATTCCTGCACCTTTAAGAGCCCCTAAGCAGAACATTGTCTCAGAATGGGAATAATGAGAGTCTGTCCTGATGAATGAAAGAACCATGGTGGCACAGTCCTGCAGGCTACCTCTGCTGACTGCCGGCTGCCAGCAGTTCGACAGTTCGATTCTCATCGGCTCAAGGTTGACTCAGCCTCCCACCCTTCCGAGGTTGGTAAAATGAGGACCCAAATTGTTGGGGCCAATAAGTTGACTCTGTAAACCATAGAGATTTCTGAGATTCTAAGCTGGCCTCTCCTAGGTGGAAGGAGGAGGTGGGGGCACTACACCACCTCATACCTGCCAGTTGGGTACTAGTGCTTTTGTATGTGGTCAGCTCTCTGGACAGCTTCTGTCTTGCATTTCTCATCCCAGCAGAGCGTGCTATTAGGTTGGGGCAACTGCCCATCGCTGCCCATCACCATTGTTGACCAACCTGGCCGTAAAGGACACCAGGAGAACTAGCATCAAGGGCAGCTTGTTCCAGATGCAAATTGATAGTCAAGTCACTCATCAGAACAATGCCTTCGCCTGTCCTCCCCTTAATCCTTTTACAATGGGACTAATTGCTAATCAGACTGATTTCACACTGGCTGTTTTCCCTTGACAGTCAGCCACCTTGGAGGAAAGCTCTGGGAGAGAGAGAGGGGGGTGGGGAGAAGGGGAGGGAAGGCACCAGCAGTCACCCTGGCGCATAGCTCCCCGGTGCCCATTCACACAACAGCCTCCTGCTCCAAGTCTGGAGTGATCCACTCCCTCCAGCTTGCGCCTTCCCAGCTGGCAAAGGGGACTCTGATGGCTGCAAGCCCGCATAACAGATGGTCTTCCTTGGCTTCTGACTGTGTGTGCGTGGGGAGGGAGGGGGTTTTTCTGTCAGAGGCCTTTGCCTGCCTGATGGACCCCATTTGGAACGCCTTCACGATCCAGGATTTCTCTGGCTAACTCCGCGTCTCTTGCTGTGGGGCCACTCATTCGGCGGAGGCAGCATTTCTGGCTTCATGCAAATCTCTCCCCTTCCTCTCTTTGTCTGCCTTTTGGCATCGGGGATTAAAGGAGCGCGACATCCGACGGAACAGTGCATCACTCTTGGCAGAGGGGTGGCTGCCGGTTCCAGATATGGGTGCTTCCCTATCCAGAGCTCAGCGGTAAATCACTGCCCCCCCCCAGCTGAACTCATCGTCTCTAGGCTAGGAAGTAGATTATTACCCTGCTTCCAGGCACAGGCGAGTTAGAAGGAAAAGCAAAAAAGGTAGCGCATGGGCCCGCTCGGTGTCGAATGCGCGAAGGCTGATCTCCGCCGTCTTCAAACCTATCGCTTGTTTCCTCCTGGCTTTCCCAGGAATGTAACCAATTTTCTGCATGGGGCTTGGCGGCCTTGAGGCGGAGTGGTTGGTTGAGTGTTTACTGAGCTACCGAATCTGGCTGAGAACAGCTGGCTCTCCGCTTACTTCTCACACACGGGGCATGCTGGCTTGGCAGAGCGGCTCTCTGGAGGCTGAGCTGAGTGGTGGCAGCTGTCCTCCCTCCCTCCCTGTGGACTCCTTCCTTCCTGGCAGAGGGTTTGTTTGCTTGCAAGGACAACCTGGTACTTCGCCTCTTCTCTGCTCCCATCGCCTGTGGTCATGTGGGTTTCGTCCACCTCTGCTCTCAACTTCTCTGTAGGATTCTGAGTTACCCTTAAGAACACAGTCAAAGGCCATGAAAGAGGAACCTGTTTCTAGAGCTAATGCTGGATGGGAGATGGCATTTTCCCTGTGACAGCTGTCATTCAATTGATACCAGAATGTTTATGTTCATGTTCTCATGAGCTGAGTGTAGTTTCTTACACTTCTTGTTGATGTTGTTAGTTGCGAAGTTGTGTCCGATCCATCGCAACCCCATGGACAACGTTCCTCCAGGCCTCCCTGTCCTCTACCATCCCCTGGAGTCCATTTAAACTCACCTATTGCTTTGGTGACTCCATCCACCCATCTCATTCTCTGTTGTCCCTTTCTTCTTTTGCCCTCAATCCTTCCCAGCATTAGGCTCTTCTCCAGTGAGTCCTTCCTTCTCATTAGGTAGCCAAGGCAACTTTGTGCCCTGATCAATTAAATACATCAGTAATTAGAATCCTTTAAGTTCCCAAAGAGATATCATAATAAACAAAGATAATCTTCTTCACCCATTCAAAACTACTCCGTATGCTCTTTAGAATCAGCTAGCAACGTTTCTTGTTCTCCTTCCATTCCCCCTTTCCTCCCCTAAACCTCATTCCAATTCATGTGACCAGGTTAATTGGGGAAATCACCATTTGGCTCGGTACATATGATATTCCCTGCATCGTACTGATTAAAGTGATCTCCAATTAAAAAGCCGCTTGTCTGAATCTTTGGAGACCTGTCAGGACAGATGTCATGGAACTAAATAAAAGAATTCTGAAAATTATGTTCAGGGAGCTCTTGACTTTCCACCTTTCATTTTGTGACCATTCAAAGTTACTGAAGGCACTGAAAAAAAGCAACTTTACGGCTATTTTTCACTCGACCGTTTAAGCACCGCCATGGTCACGTGACCAAAATTTGGATTGCTTGGCAACAGACTCATAGTTATGACAGTTACAGTGTCCTGGGGTCACAGGATCATCTTTGGTGACCTGAAAGCCAAATCGATGGGGGAGCCAGATTCACTTAACAACCATGTCACAAACTTGACAACGGCAATAATTCACATAACAACTGTGCCAAGGAAGCTCGTAAAATGGGGCAAAACCTCCTCAACTGCTGTCTTGCTCAGCAACAAAGATTTGAAGCTCAATTGTGGTCATACGTCGAAGGCTACCTGTACAGAGCAGGTTGGCCTCTGTGTTATTACCTTGGCTAAACTAGTTTTAAGCTAGTTTTCTTCTTAAGGGCACGGTGGCTCAGCGGCGAAGATGCTGAGCTTGTCGATCAGAAAGGTCGGCAGTTCGGCAGTTTGAATCCCTAGCGCCAAGTAATGGAGTGAGCTTCCTTCACTTGTCCCAGGTTCTGCCGACCTAGCAGTTCGCAAGCATGTAAAAAATGCAAGTAGAAAAATAGGGACCACCTTTGGTGGGAAGGTAACAGCGTTCTGTGCACCTTCGGCATTTAGTCAAGCTGGCCACATGACCACGGAGACGTCTTTGGACAGCGCTGGCTCTTCGGCTTTGAAATGGAGGTGAGCACCGCCCCCCCCTACAGTCGGAAATGATTAGCACATATGTGCAAGGGGAACCTTTACCTTAAACTAGTTTTCCAAAATGCAGATTCTATATTCAAGGCTTGGTCTACATAAATAATATCAATACAGACACCCACACACAAAATCTTAGAGCTTGGATTAATACAATTCCTCTTCTTAAATGACAGAGTGTATCACTTCCTTAAAACCCGGAGGCTCTTTTGCTCATTCGGCTGAAATTCTTGGATGTGCACTTCAAAGCTCTACCTTTCCCTGTAGTTTATTTGCACTCTGCATTTTGTTTGCGTTCTCCTGTATTTCAATTGCCTTTTGCCTTTTATTTGCATCTGGGCCTTCACTAAGGCAACATCTCACCCTGATGAAATAGTCACTCAGCGCCACCTTGAAGACAAGCCATTCCGTTAGCATTCACACAACCAGTTTATATATATATATATATAAAGCCTGGGGAATATGCATTATGGATCTTTATCTTGGCATAAAGTTGAGAGGATTTCAATTCTTGAAACCTCTTCACCTGCTACCGACGTTGATAATAAAATCCCTATTTCTTCCACACTGGAGCAAGTGTTTTTTTTTTTTTTTTAAAGTGGTGAAATTTATGTATTTCTTTGTTTATTACATTTATTAAACGCCTCATAAAATAAATTCTCTCGGCATTGCACAATTCAATTAAAGGCAATAATAGTACAACAAAAACACAATAGATCAATAAAATTCAGTATAGCGTTAAAAAAAAAAAAGGCCAGCCTATCGGTGCAGTTTGATAAACTACCATTAGGTACTAAAACTGTTTTTTCACCCCCTTAATCCTTCCAGTGGACTTAAATAATAAATCTTAAATGATTAGAAATGCTTGCTTTAGGATCAAAGAGGGAGGGTGCTTGCCTGGCCTTCTTTGTAGCAATATATCCTCTTTTTCTCCCAAAATGGGGGGTAGCAAAAGCCCTAAACCTTGGTCAGGGCTGTGGTTCCAAAGGCAGCCTAGTTTGTGTTTCCTCTTGTCGTGTTTAATTAGTTAGTCGAGCACCGTTATATTTGAGTGTCCCTGCAGAAGAGGATTTCACTTCCAAAGTGTTGGGAAGAAAGCGTAAAAATAAGTATAACGGTTCTATTTTTGAGAAAAATAATAGCTGTTCTTGAGATGGAGCGGAGTCACCGCCAAACTCTTCGTTCTGCTAAATTGTAGAGGACCCTGCTCACCCATTGCCGTAGAAAGCAAATAAAAGTATTCCTCAGCTTATGACCACATTGGGGACCAGAATTTCCATTGCTGAGCGAGCTGGTTGTTAAGTGAGTTGTGGCTGATTTTACACACCTTCGGACCACGGTTGTTAAGCGAAGCACATCAGTTGTGAAGTGAATGGTGAGGTCATTGAGCAGATCTGGGAAAAGGTTGCGAATGGAGATCCCGAGACCCTAGGAAAGGGGTGTGAAACACAAGGAGGGCAGGACAGATTCAGCCCGCGATGTGGTTGGATCCAGCCCACGTGGCGGTCCTGGAAAATGCATGCCAGCCCACATCGCTTCCAATGCGAAGGAGATACATCGGGCCAGCGTGGCTTTGGCCCGATCGACCCAAAACAAGGAGGAAACCAGGGCAGTTTGGGGAGTGGCGTCAAGCTGGCCAGGCCCATCCAGTTGGTCACGCCCACCCATTCGTCCATGCCTTCTGGGCCTCCCAAGGTCAACTGCAGCCCTGACGCAGCCCTCAATGAAATTGAGTTTGACACCCCTTCCCTAAGACATTGTAGCTGTTGGAGATATAAGGCGGTTGCACGCGACGGTGAGGATGCTGCGACAGCCGCAAGTGCGAGGACTGGTTGCGAGTTATTTTTTACAATGGCGCTGCCATTTTGAATGGTCCCTCAACAGATGGTCGTAAGCCGAGGACTATCTGTATCCTTTCAGCACCGTTTTTACTCATCTGAAAACCTTTGGTGAACTTTAAAATAAAGTTTTAAAGAGCAGGGGGTTGGACTAGAAGACCTCCGAGGTCCCTTCCAACTGTGTTATTCTGTTATTAAAATAGTTGATGTCATTTGAATCAATCAGTCACAACAGAGCTGGAAGGGACTGTGGTGGTCTTCTAGTTCAACTCCCTCCTCAAGCAGGAGACCCTATACCATTTCAGACATGAGGCTGTCCATCCTCTTAAAAACCTCCAGGGATGAAGCACCCACAACCTCTGAAGGCAAGCTGTTCCATGGGTTAATTGTCCTCACTATTAGGAAGTTTCTCTTCAATTCCAGCTTGCTTCTCTCCTTGATTCGTTTCCATCCATGATTTCTTCTCTTCCTTCTTGTGCTTCGTAAAATAAGTTGAGCCCCCTCTTCTTTGCGGCAGTCCTCCCAAATACTGGAATACTGCCATCGTGACACCCCTTGGCCTTTTTTTCTCTAGGCTAGACAAACCCAGTCCCTGCAACCTTGCTTCACATGTTTCAGTCTCCAGGCCTTTAATCATTTCAACCCAAAGACAACCTGGCCATTGAATCTGTGTCCTGATGGGGGTCTCTCAGAAGTCACCTTCCTCTGTGGCAGGAGTGGGCAACTATGGTACAACATTATGACTTGTGGTCTTCAACTCTCAGAATTCCTGAGCCAGCATGGTGGGACTGGGCAACGATTTTATGCTGGCTCAGGAATTTTTTTAAAAAAAAAACTTTTTGCAGAACCAGTGGCCTTGTGCCAGGACAAAAATTCGGCACAGTTTCCAGAGCCTGAAACATCCTTGTCTCACCCAAGTTTAGAGTCATTAGAGCAGGGGTCCCCAACCTTTTCAACTTTAAGCCTGAAGGACTTCAGCTCCTAGACTTGAATTCTGGGAGCTGAAGTCCTTCAGACTTAAAAGTTGAAAAGGTTGGGGACCCCTGCGTTAGAGCAGTGTTTCTCAACCTTGGTGACTTTAAGTCCTGTGGACTTCAACTCCCAGAATTCCCCAGCCAGCTATGCTGGCTGGGGGATTCTGGGAGTTGAAGTCCACAGGACTTCAAGTCACCAAGGTTGATAAACACTGCGTTAGAGGACTTTCCTCCCTCTGAATGGTTGTACAAGATGGAAGGGGGGGGGGATTGTTTGTTCCCCTGTTTCTCACGGTTACTCAGCTGGCAGCAGACAACATGGCCTGGGGAATGCTGCGTGGGAGCTGCTTAGGTGGAAAACACCCTTCTCCTTTTCGCACTTTCTCTGAGTCAGAAGAAGGCTCCCCAGTCAAAGCCTGCCATCCAGACTCACAAATAAAAAATAATTGTGCGCTGGCATTGCGCTGGCAACGTTGCTGGGCTCCCCAGGGTGAGATCATCTCCATCACTGCCCCTCAGGACTGGAGTACCTGATCTCTTGGTACAGTAGACTCGGTGCCAAGAGCAAATTGGCTTCTTGCCATCCAATTAATTAAATTTGAGGTCCTCACCCTTCCCTTCTCTGCTCGCATTCTCCTGGCCCAACTACCGGTGCCCTATACAGCCCTTCGTGGAGACCATGTGGCTTAGTTTGTCTCTCCTTAATGGCCGTTCCTGCTCTGTTGTCAATCATTTATTTATTATTTATTTGATTTATATCCCGCCCATCATGATTTCGGAACTAAACATCTCTAAACCCACCACCATAATTTCATTTTTTTTTGGCCTAAATCAGTGGTAGTCAACCTGGTCCCTACCGCCCACTAGTGGGCGTTCCAGCTTTCATGGTGGGCGGTAGGGGTTTTGTCCGACACTGAAGCACTTTCCTTTTTTTTTTATTTAACTGACTTCCCTACTTTATAAATCCCCATTACTGTGGAACCGGTGGGCGGTTAGAAAATTTTACCACTAACAGAGATACAAAAGTGGGCGGTAGGTATAAAAAGGTTGACTACCCGTGGCCTAAATGGAAAAGTTTGTGAACTACAGGCCACTCATGACATATGCCAGTGGCAAGTGAAAAGGACTGCTACCCAGCCCTAATCATACTCATTTATTTTTTTGTCAAAAGCCAAAGTTTACTTGTGAATAAAGGGGAGGTGCGAAATGCTTCCCACAAATAGAAGCATTGTGTACATATAAAAGGACATATGATTGGGATGCATTGGCTCAGTGGCTAAGACGCTGAGCATGTCGATCAGAAAGGTCGGCAGTTCGGCGGTTCGAATTCCTAGTGCCGCGTAACTGAGTGAGCTCCTGTTACTTGTCCCAGCTTCTGCCAACCTAGCAGTTCAAAAGCATGTAAAAAATGGAAGTAGAAAAATAGGGACCACTTTGGTGGGAAAGTAACAGCGTTCTGTGCCCCTTCGCTGTTTAGTCATGCCGGCCACCTGACCACAGAGACGTCTTCGGACAGCGCTGGCTCTTTGGCGTTGAAACGGAGATGAGCACTGCCCCCCTAGAGTCGGGAACAACTAGCACATATGTGTGATGGGAACCTTTGCCTTTACCTAAATGGACATATATGTAGCTTAGGGTTGAAATGAGAGGTCCTTGGTGCTCCCTCAGTTTGGCTGTTTCCTTACAGACGTTTAATTATCCTAGGTAAGAGAGCAGTGTTGATATTACCTAATTTGGGTAATGAAATGTCTGCTGGAAAACAACCAAGCTCAGAGATCACCAAGGACCCCTCAGAAGTGCTGGGTTCCCACCATGCTTAGCCAAGGCAATTAAAACTCGAGTCGCTGCACTGCTACAATTTGAATATGTTGGTTATTTTAAAATGTGGTTTGCTTTGTTATGCCTTAGTGTGTTGTGCATATCCACCCTGTTTATTTAGTTTACATATTAAGGTACTATAAACTGACAGAATAATTAATTCAGTAATCAAGTTAAATTTGTTATATGAACACAGCTGCTGAGTATTTTTAAAAAATAAACTAAAATAAAGATTTTTTTTAAAAAATAAAAGGGTTTGTATATCTCAATTCATAACAACTTATTCCTGGCCAATGTGAAGGAGAAAATGTGTTAAAATACTAATAGCAAATCCAAATCTAATAAAATAACAAAGCAGGAAATACATCTCAATCAACTAGTTTTTAAAATGGAGCATCTTAAATTCCCTGTGGCATTAAAATATTTTAACTTTGCCCACCGCCTGGAGTTCAGACCTGACCAGCTCCAGGTTGACTCAGTCTTCCGTCCTTCCGAGGTGGGTAAAATGATGATCCAGATTGTTGGGGGCAAGAGGCGGACTCTGTAACCTGCTTAGAGAGGGCTGGAAAGCACTGTGAAGCGGTATATAATTGCTAGTGCCCTTCCTTCCTCCTACCATATATCCTTCCTTCCTCCCACCCTGCCTGCCTGCCTTCCTCCCTCCATATATCCTCCTTCCTTCCTTCCTTCCTTCCTTCCTTCCTTCCTTCCTTCCTTCCACCCTGCCTGCCTGCCTGCCTGCCTGCCTCCCTCCATATATCCTTCCTTCCTTCCTTCCTTCCTTCCTTCCTTCCTTCCTTCCTTCCTTCCTTCCTTCCTTCCTTCCTTCCTTCCTCCAACCCCACCTGCCTGCCTGCCTTCCTCCCTCCATATATCTTTCTTCCTTCCTTCCTTCCTTCCTTCCTTCCTTCCTTCCTTCCTTCCTTCCTTCCACCCTGCCTGCCTGCCTGCCTGCCTGCCTGCCTGCCTCCCTCCCTCCATATATCCTCCTTCCTTCCTTCCTTCCTTCCTTCCTTCCTTCCTTCCTTCCTTCCTTCCTTCCTTCCTTCCTTCCCTTCCTTCCTTCCTTCCTTCCTTCCTTCCTTCCTCCAACCCCACCTGCCTGCCTGCCTTCCTCCCTCCATATATCCTTCCTTCCTTCCTTCCTTCCTTCCTTCCTTCCTTCCTTCCTTCCTTCCTTCCTTCCTTCCTCCCTCCCACCCTGCCTCCCTCCCTCCCTCCCTCCCTCCATATATCCTCCCCCCCCCCTCTCTCTCTCAGTCGAAGTGCTGTTGAACATTTCCTCCAGACTGGTACGCCGAGGCACAATGGAGCTAAATTGAAGCCTCTGTCCAAAGGTCTGCATTGCATGTTCTCTTTGCAAAGTGGTGTTGCCGCCTATAAGAAAACTCAATGCAGCCTGTTCAGGTCCTGAACTTACGACTACAATTGAGCTCCAAATTTCTGTTCCTGGGTGAGACATTTGTTAACTGAGTTTTGCTCTGCATTACGACCTTTTTTGCTCCTATTATCAAGTGAATCACTGCAGTGGTGAAGCTAATAACGCGGTTGTTAAGCTTTGCTTGTCAGTAGATCGCATAAGAGGATCACGTGATCCCGAGACGGTCATAAATATGAGTCAGATGCTAAGCGTCTGAATGCTGTTCCTGTGCCTGTCAGGATGCCGCAATGGTTGTAAGTGTGAAAAATGGTCGTAAGTCACTTTTTTTAGTGCAGTTCTAATTTCCAATGGTCCGAATTGTTGAATTTCCAATGGTCCGAACAATTCCAATGAGCGAATGGTTGTAAGTTGAGGACTACCTATAGTCTTCACCACAGGGGATTGCCAATAACAGCCAGGCCAAGAGATGTTGCTTGGCTGTGCTCCATCCTGAAAATAAGACAAACCCAATCGGACTTTTGAGCACATGCGCTAAAATAAGCCCTCCCCTGAAAATAAGCCCCCCCCCCAAATATTGCAACACAGCAGCGGCCATGAGGTGACCTCGCTCTCTTCCTCCTGCACCTCAAAAATAATAAGATCCCTGAAAATAAGACCAAGCCTTTTTTTGGGGGTCAAAAGAAAACCAGACCCTGTCTTATTTTCAGAGAAACACAGTACTCTTGTTATGCTTCTCACAGGAGTTGCGTTGCCAGAGTCGGGCAAGTTGCCTCAAGCTTGAGTGGACTTGCCCAGTTCACCGAGCCTCTCTTAGAGAAGCATCGTCGCCTGTTCTTCCAGGCCTTCCCTTGGCTCTCCTCAGAGCAGCTGGCGGGCTGTCAGGTTCGACAGAAACGTGCAGTCCCCATGCAGCTCTTCTGCCGACTGCCTGTGATGCACTGTCACCTCCATCATGCTTTCGTGTAGTTCTTGGTGTCTTGCATTTCTTTCTGAAGAGGCCATGGGGGGGCAGCGAGGAGAGGGGGGGGAGTGTCCCTTTGCAAGAAACAGCCTCTGGCAGTTCTCCTCATGCATAAAATGAAGGTATTGCTGTGGCTTTTTCTGCGTCACGGGGGTGGGGAGGGGAGGGGAAGGGGGGAAAAAGGGAGCTGAACCAACCATTTTCACAATTCTGGATCTTTCATGGAAGTTACCGGAGCCGATTCCATAGAGCTGTGGCATACCTTAAATAGGAAGTCGCAGCTGCCACCGGGCCTCTGCTCTTTGGCCTCGGTCTAGATCAGGGTTGAAAAACTCGATTTCATTGAGGGCCGGATCAGGGTTGTGTTTGACCTTGGAGGAGGGGGGAGCTGGCCAGGGTGGACGTGGCCAGCTCGACGTCACTCGTGTCATAGGCGCCTGTGGTGGCCCGAGCATTCTGCCAGCAAAAACGGGCTGCCGAGCTCTGTTTTCAGCTGCAACGCCCTCCTGCAGCTATCTGCAGGCGAAAACGGAACTCAAGGGGGCCACGTGCAACCCTCGCAAGCTCTGTTTCTGGCTGCGATGGCCTCCTGCAGCCCTCTGTCAGTGAAAACAGAGCTTGGGGGGGGGGGGCAGCCCTGCACGCAGTCTCCCAAGTTCCATTTTCTCTGACTGAAGCACCAGGGGTCAGTCCTTTGCTGTTTCCCAGTCAGCCCCGCGGACCATATTCAAGTACCTTGAGGGCCGGTTTGACATCCCTGATCTAGATCTTTGGATATTTTCTGAAGCTTCTTTTTTAATAAGACTTTATTTAAGGTGAGGTTCTCTGGCTTGCCGCCCCCACAAAAATGTAGAGAAGAGGACAAAATTGGATTGCCAATACATTAATGTTGTCAAAAGTGGATTCTTCATATACATTGATTAGATTGTAGTTGAGGAACAGATCACTGCTTTGCTGGCGTAGAGGAAGATTTTCTCTTTACTAGCATCCAGTAGGTTTTAAGGCTGGGATGATCAAGAGATATCTGCAGGGTCAGAACCCAAAGGCGCTTCTTTGTTTTTTCTTTGAAGACATTTCACTTCTCATCCAAGAAGCTTCTTCTGCTTTGACAGGATTGAGGGGAATGGAAGGATTTATATTCTTTGCAGACAGCTGGTCATTTGCGTCCTTTTAGAGGGTTGCTGAGGCCACCTGGAGGTTTATCTGTGTCCTCAGGGTTACCCGAGGACCCAAATTGTTGGGGGCAACAGGCTGACTCTTTAAACCACCTTGAGAGGGCTGTAAAAGCACTGTAAAGCAGTATATAAGTCTATTGCTATATACCTCAAGGGGAAGATAGGGAGAAGGTGATCTGTGCTGGTTTATGACCGAGACAGGCTCAATTCTCCCATGAATGAATGTTGACCCTCTTTGATAATATCTCGTTGTTTCTCCAAGGATGGCTTGTAATTTCTTTGATCCACCCTTTCCGTCTCACCTGTTTTCTTACCATTCTTCTACTTCTCTCAACCGTGTCCCTCCTAGTCTTTTTCAAAGGCAGCAAGTTCAGAAAAAGGACAGTCTTATTTTTAAAGATAGGCAGCCAACCTTCATCTTGCTCACACTCTTTTCGGGATGGGTTTAACACCGCTTTGGTCCTCTGGGTCACGTTGGGGGGGGGGAGCCTTTTGCAACCCGGTGCCCTCCAGATGCATCAGGGCTGCAGAATCCCCCCTGAATTCCCAGATGCCCTGGGGAAAATCAAGCAGGGCTTAATCTGAGCTAGATTTTCAGAGCAGGCATGGCACTGGAGCCAGGAAAAGAGCTCCAAACAGGAGAATTTAGCTGCTGTCTAAAATGGAAAGTTTTGAAACATGCATCAGGCTGGTGAATTTATTAGACCCAGCATCTGAGCTTAGTCCCTGAGTTCAGAGCCCAGCTGTGTGTGTGTGTGTGTGTGTGTGTGTGTGTGTGAGAGAGAGAGAGAGAGAGAGAGAGAGAGAGAGAGAGAGAGAGAGAGAGAGAGAGAGAGAGAAGGAGGAGGAGGAGGAGGAGGAGGAGGGAAAAGAAAGAAAGAAAGAAAATGGAGAGAGATAGGGAGGGAGAGAGAGAGAAAAAGAAAAAGAAAAGTGGAGAGAGATAGGTAGGGAGATAGAGAGAGAGAAAAGAAAGAGAAAAATGGAAAGAGGTAGGTAGAGAGAGTGATAGAGACAGATAGATAGACATACAGACAGATGGACAATCACATCTTCAGGGAGGAGAGAAGTAGAACGTAAAATGGCCTCCACTTAAAATCCTGCCTCCATTTATTTATTTATTTATTGTAAAATTTATTAGCTGCCCATCTTACCGTGCAGCAACTCTGAGCAGCTTACAATATTAAACTATAAAACTACATCAAACCTAATAAGACAAATACAATGCTATTTAAAAAAAAATCAACCTAGCTAAAAAGAATAAGGAGGGAAGGAGAAGGATGAGAAGGGGGAGAGAGTGGGATCTTCTGTCAATCCATCAACCCCCCCTCCCACTTCCCCCATTGTGAAGCCCTCTGTTGGAGCCCCAAGCCCCAGCCCAAGTGTTTAAGCTCTTACGGAAGGTCAGGAGGGTTGGAGCCAATCTCATGGGGTGGGGGAGATGTTGCAAAGAGCAGGCGCAACGGCAGGAGAGGCTCTTCGCCTGGACCCTGCCAGCTGGAATACTGTGGCCGATGGGGCCCTGCAGCAACATTATTGGGGGAAGGGAGCCATTAAAACTTCCTTACTACCTGCTGTACATTTTTGAGATACTCAGAAGGTCTGCTCTTCCTGAGAAGACCCGGAAAGCCAACTAGCATTTGTACAAGCGACTGGGGCATATCTCTTGTCCCTGCTAAGGCTGGTGGGATGGAAGGAGAAGGCACCCATGTTAGTTACTGCTCTCCAATCTCCCCCTCCTCCTCCTCCTCCTCTTCTTCCTCCTCCTCCTCCACCCCCTCCTCCTCTTCCTCCTCCTCCTTTTCCTCCTCCTCCTCTTCCTCCTCCTCCTCTTCTTCCTCCTCCTCTTCTTCTTCTTCCTCCTCCTCCTCTTCTTCTTCTTCTTTCTCCTCCTCCTCGTCTTCTTCTTCCTCCACCTCCACCCCCTCCTCCTTTTCCTTCTCCTCCTCTTCCTCCTCCTCGTCTTTTTCTTCCTCCTCCTCCACCCCCTCCTCCCTTCTCCTCTTCCTCCTCCACCTCTTCTTCTTCCTCCTCCTCCTCCTCTTTTTCTTCCTCCTCCTCCACCCCCTCCTCCTCTTCCTTCTCCTCCTCTTCCTCCTCCTCCTCCTTGTCTTCTTCCTCCTCCTCTTCTTCTTCTTCCTCCTCTTCTTCTTCCTCCTCTTCCACCCCCTCCTCCTCTTCCTTCTCCTCCTCTTCCTCCCCCTCTTCTTCCTCCTCCTCCTCGTCTTCTTCTTCCTCCTCTTCCTCTTCCTCCTCCTCCTCCTCCTCCTCCTCCTCCTCCTCCTCCTCCTCCTCCTGGCTTTCCAAGTTGGCATGCCTCGTCTCCTGCACTGCGGGATGGAAAGAGTTAACGGCGAGGCCCTACCTGCTATTGCATTTTAAAGATGCCGAGATGAAAGCCCATAATTTATTCTCCCCACACACGAAGGAGCAATTAGTTCTAAACACGGCTTAATCAGTCAGCGAGAGATTGATTTCTGTAGACTTGGATTTGGTGGCTGCTGGCAGCGTGCCAGCCTGCAAGCAGTCTCCAAATAAATGAAGTGCAGAGAAGCAAGCCATTCCATAATATGATCTATGGGCCTCTGTAACTTTCTTGCCTGCTCATTAGTATGCCTCTGGACAAAGGCACGGATCCAAACTCTGCGGTCGCCCCGCCAGCCTCTCGCTGGGCGATTTTCGACCCCTGTGCCTCCTTCCAGCCCATCCCCCTGTCTGTATGTGCCATTCCTCGCTTAGTACATTCAGCCCGGCAGCCGCCTTCGCCCAGCTCCAGACAACAACCAGAACAAAAGGAACACTCAACACACATCAAACAGCTGATAGGTGTCAGCTTCGGGGTTCCATAAAACTCTGCATCAAGCTCAGTGGAGAGAGAGAGAGAGAGAGAAAGAGAGAGAGAGATTGGAGAGAGAAACAGATTGGAAAGAGAGAGAAAGAGAGAGAAAGAAAGAGATTGGAGAGGGTGGGAGGAAGGGAGAGAGATTGGAGAGAGGGGAAGAGAGTGATTGGGGGGAGAGAGATTGGGGAGAGTTTAGAGAGAGAGAGAAAGAAAGAGATTGGAGAGGGAGGGAGAGAGAGATTGGAGAAAGGGAGAGAGAGATTGGAGAAAGAGAGATTGGGGAGAGAGAGAAAGAAATAAAAATTGGAAAGGGAGGGAGGGAGAGATTGGAGAGAGAGATTGGAGAGAGAGAAAGAGAGAAAGAAAGAGATTGGAGAGGGAGGGAGAGAGAGAGATTGGAGAGATTGGGGAGAGAGAGAGAGAGAGAGAGAGAGAGAGAGAAAGAGAAAGAGAGAAAGAAAGAGATTGGAGAGGGAGGGAGAGAGATTGGAGAGAGGGGGACAGAGAGAGAGAGAGAGAGAGAGAGAAGCATGGAAAAATATTTGCAAAAACCTTGACTTCCACACACAGAAAGTCTTCAATTCACAACCATAATTAAGCCCAAAATTCATGTTCCTAAGTGAGACATTTATGGTGAGCGTTGCCCATTTTATGACCTTTCCTGCCACAATTGTTAAGTCAATCCTTGCAGCTGTTACATTAGTAACACAGTCGTTGGGTGAATCTGGCTTCACTTGGTGAACCATTAACTTGTCAGAAGGTCGCAAAAGAGAATCACACGACCCTGGGACACTGCAACCGTCATAAATACGAGTCAGCTGCTAAGAATCTGAGTTTTGATCACGTGATCACGGGGAGACTGCAACGATCGTAAGTGTGAAGAATGGTCATATAAGTCCCTTTTCTCAGTGCCGCTGTAAGTCTGAACGGCCACTAAATAAACCTTTGGAAGTCAAGGACTCTATTTCACCCATTGTAGTATAAACCGAGGCGCAGTTTATCCCGTTAGATCAGTGCTTCTCGACCTTGGCCATTTGAAGAGGTGTGGACTTCAACACAGCTGGCTGGAGAATTCGGGGTGTTTCGTGCTAGACGATTTTAACTTTTCAATCTTTTAAAAGCATTGAAGTCCAGAAGGATATGAAAGTGGAAAGAGGGATACTAGCTTTAGTCTCAGAGGGCAGGAGATGAACGATCAGGATTTGGGCCACCAAAGTTTGCTGCAAAAATGATAGATCTTTGTGGAAGTCCAGAATTCGATCACCTTTTAGCACTGCGATAGTTTGATCTTTTTAAAAATTTCTCACTAAATATTCCCCCAACGAGCTGGAGTAAACGGTGGGATGAAGTGAAGGATTCATCATAAAGACTCTTGAGAAATTGAGATCCAATTTTCTTTTTTTCTTTCCTTTTTTTATGCTTCGTGTCTCTCCACCGACTCTCTCCCTCACGGAGAGTCTTGGGTCAGTGATTTTATTTATATTCTTACCCTTCTTAAAAAATAAAAAAGCCCAGCATGCCAAATTGATGGCAATTTTATTTTAATTTATTCTATTCACTAAGCAACCTAGCATGGCAACTGAAGTTGGGAAACAGAGTTGGCTCTCTCCATAGTTTTAACCCCGGGGAAAGAGCTTGAAAATGGTTATCCCTCCATAGCCAGCTTATTAACTTCCCAAACACTCAAAATCAGCTAAGTCTTCTCTTTTCAAGCAAGTGTAGAGTTGCACAAGTGTAGCTTTTCAAACAAGTGTAGAGTTGGTACATATCTTGTGTAGCCGATGCTTCAGGTCACATATTGGTTGCCTGTTGTCCTTGCTCCACTGATGCTTGTTTATTTGATTTATTTATTTGTATCCTGCCTTTATTATTTTTTATAAATATCTCAAGGGGGCCAACATACCTAACGTACCTTTCTTCCTCTAACTTTTCCCACAATAACAGCCCCGTGAGCGAGTTGGGCTGAGAAAAGAATGATTGGCCCAAAGTCTCCCAGTTGGCTTTCATGCCTAAGGTGGGACTAGAACTCCCAGTCTCCTGGTGATTGACCCAAAGTTACCCACCTGGCTTTCATGCCTAAAGCGGGATTGGAACTCTCAGTCTCTTGGTGATTGGCCCAAAGTCACCTAGCCAGCTTTCATGCTTAAAGCGGGACTAGAACTTACAGTCTCCTGATGATTGGCCAAAGGCACCCAGCTAGCTTTCATGCTTAAGGCGGGACTAGAACTCCCAGTCTCCTGATGATTGGCCCAAAGTCACCCAAGCCAACTTTCATGACAAAGCAGGACTAGAACTCTCAGTCTCTTGGTTTATAGCAGGGGTCAGCAACCTTAAACACTCAAAGAGCCACAAAGGTCCTAACCGGACACCCCCCCCCCATTCAATTCTGGAGCTGACCAGAAGTCCAGTTCCCCATAGAGTCTTCTCCTAGCATGGCATCCTTTTTCCTCTACCTGTCCTAACCGAAAGCCCTATCAATTATGGAGCTGACAGGCGATAGGGAGCTGCAACAGAGGGATGAAAGAGCCACATGCGGCTCCAGAGTTGCAGGTTGCTGACCTCTGGTTTATAGCTTGGTGTTTTAACCACTAAATCACACTGGCTCTCATGTCCTCTTTGTTTCAATTGGCTAAGGCCTGGAGTTGCATGTGCCCTTCCAAAATCCTTGAGCGACACCCTAGGAGACCTTCCAAAAGTTGTCACTCAATTCTACTTTTCTGTTGCAGCAGAAGTGAAAAATTATTGCATGTGTACAATCCACGTATAACCACAATCGAGCCCAACATGTCTGTTGCTAAGTGAAACATGTCTTACGTGAATTTATTGCCCCATTTTACCACCTTTCTTGGTACCATTGTTAAGTGAATCACTCCAACTGTTAAGTTAGTGTCATGGTTGTGAAGTGAGTCTGGTTTCCCTGTTGACTTTGCTTGTGAGAAGGTCGCTAAGAGGGGAATCACGTGACTCCGGGATGCTGCAACCATCATAAATATGAGTCACTTGCCCAGCGTCTGAATTTTGATCACATGACCACAGAGATGCTGCAATGGTTGCAAGTGTGAAAAACAGTCATAAGCCACGTTTTTTCAGTGCCGTTGTAACTTTGAACAGCCCACTAAATGAACTGTTGTAAGTTGAGGACTACCTGTATGACATAATGCAGGAAACGTTCATAGCCAAATCCTGTTCACGCTGTTACCAAGAATACGACTCAAGGACACCTCTAGGAAGCCCCCAGGAGTTGAGTTTGGCTTCAAGGAGATTTGACTATAATCACGTTAACTGAATATTTAATTTAGTTAATTAGGGGCTAATTAAGTTTATAGCCGATTTATTTATTTTTATCCTGGCCATTTCCCAGTCTTTCTTTCAGTGCCCCCCATTTTGAGCAGGGTGCTGATTCTTATGTCCCAGGTGTGTCTATTTGGGAAAAGTGGGGCTTTTTGCTAACCCCAAGCGGAACTGAAAAAGTTTGTTGCATGTCAGCTGTAAAGCCAGGGGACGGGGGGCTTTGGGAGGGGGGTGGGGGGGGTGGCGGGGGACGGTAGAAAGGAGAAAGAATGCCAAGTGAGAGATGTGAGGATTGCTTCTGACCAACAGTGATACATTTTCTTCTTCTTCTTTTGGTCTTGTTTTGCTTGCAGAATTCAATCCGGCACAACCTGTCCTTGCACACCCGCTTCATCCGCGTGCAAAACGAAGGCACCGGCAAAAGTTCCTGGTGGATGCTGAACCCCGAAGGCGGCAAAACGGGGAAGACGCCCCGCCGACGAGCCGTCTCCATGGACAACAACAGCAAGTTCCTGCGGATCAAGGGCAAAGCCAGCCGGAAAAAGCAGAGCCAGACCGCTCAGGAACGAGGGGAGGAAAGCCCGGCGAGCCAGCAGGCCAAATGGTCGGAGAGCCCCACCTCCCACGCCGGCGAGGAATACGATGCTTGGGCCGACTTCCGGACACGGGCCAACTCCTCAGCCAGCACGCTGAGCGGCCGCCTCTCCCCCATCATGGCCAACCATGAGCCGGATGAGCTGGAGGAGGATGACGGGACCCCGTCCTCCCCGCTGATGTACCCCAGCCCTTCGAGCACCCTCTCCCCCTCCCTGAACGCCCGCTGTTCAGTGGAGATGCCCAGGCTGACCGATCTCACCGGCACCATCAACCTGAATGAGAGCCTGGGCGAGAGCCTTCTGGATGACCTGCAGGACAACTACAGCATGAGCCCAGCCCAGCCGCTCTCCGCTGGAGGACTTCGGCCCCGGACCTCCAACTTTGGCTTCAGCTCCAAGTGCTCCTCCGTGGGGGCAGGAGGTGGGGGAGGGGGAGGCGGGAACACCTACTCTGGGACTATTTATAGCCAGCCCGCCATGA
This sequence comes from Rhabdophis nuchalis, assembly GCA_039707465.1. NCBI lineage: Eukaryota > Metazoa > Chordata > Lepidosauria > Squamata > Natricidae > Rhabdophis > Rhabdophis nuchalis. The sequence goes on from CM077654.1 coordinate 12,479,112, forward strand.
GCATCATGCGCCGTCTGCCCATGCAGACCATCCAAGAGAACAAGCAGGCCACTTTCGTCCCCATGAATTCCTACCGCAACGCCTCGTTGCAGGACCTGCTCTCCTCCATCTCCTACGCGCACAAGGAGGGGGAGCCGCACCTGCCCCCGGCCAGCAGCATGGGCCTGCCTCGCGGCCACAGACCAAACGCCCTGGTGTGCAGCGGTGGGGGTGGAGGTGGAGAGATAGGCTTGGTCCCCTACCCTCCCCACTCCTCCTCTCTCATGAAGAGCAACGCGTTATACCACCACCCGTCACCAGCTGGCCATCACCCTCCTCTTAACAACAGTGCCTTACCCTCTCCGATCAGCCTTATGAGCCTGCCCGGTGACACGTGCAGCATGGTGAACATGCCTCACCACGGGCATCTCCATTCCTACGTCAGCAACCCGGGGGCGCACATGAGCTTGCTAGATTCCTTGCAGGGACCTTACCCAGAAGCCATGCACACTCCTGTTTTGAGTCAGGACAGATTCCCAGCCGATCTAGACTTGGACATGTTCAACGGGAGCTTGGAATGCGATGTGGAGTCCATCATCCTCAATGACTTCATGGACAGTGACGAGATGGACTTCAACTTTGACTCGGCTCTTCCGCCACAAAACGGTCTCAACGTGGCCCCTTTGCCCAGCGCCCCACAGCCCAGCAATCAAAGCTGGGTACCTGGATGAGGCCCCTTCGGGCTGCTCAGGCCCAGCAATGAGTGGGGCAAAGAGGGTCTTGGGGAAACAGAACTCTTTCCTCCATCTTCTTCTTCTTCTACTTCTACTTCTTCTTCTGTTCTTTGCCTTCATTTCTTCAGCCAGGCTAGAGCCATCTGTTGAAACTTGACAACGACACTACACTACACATGCACGCACACACACACACACAAACACACACACACAATGTAGGGTAAAATGTTTTGACAGGTACCGGCGGCTTCCCGCCTTGTGCCAGGTGTATTGTGCAGTAAGTCGGATCTGTCTTTGATGTGTGCAATAGGCACAACTTAGCCATGGCATTGCAAAGTCGCTACCCCTTTCCCCTCTCCCTCTCCCCCTCCCTCCCTCCCTCCCTCCCTGGGCATTTGCACTATTGCACAGAAAGAGGGAACAGGTGATCTGTGACCTGAAAAATGGACTAGAGCTATTGCCAAGCATTCATGCTAACCTAGATCAGGGGGTCCCCAGCCCCCAGTCTGTGGACCGGCACTGGGCCGTGGCATGCCAGAAACCGGGCCACACAAACAAACGAAGCTCCATCTGTGGGAGGCAGGCAGCGCATGAAACCAGGCCCCCTCTGGTCTGTGGAAAAACCTCTCCACGGAACCACTTCCTGGCACCCAAAAGGTTGGTGGCCGCTGACTTAGATGGCTTCCATGACAAGGTTTTAGAACAGGTTTTCTGCTGGCTTTCCACTTGACTCTCTGAATTTTAATTTGATTTCTTCTTCTCGCTCATTCCTTGCCTGTATATGGGCCCCCATTTTATGCAGCGGCCAACAGCAACAGGGAAGAACTAACTTCTCGTGTGAAACCTAGGTTTATTGTGCAATAGCTCCATTATGTCTCCATCCTTTTAGCCGAATCGCTGAGGATTTGCTCAACAGGTACGAAAAATAGATCTGAGGCATTTGTGGCATGACAAGAACAACATGGTTTTGATTGCTATAAATCTAGCCACTGACTCTACATTGCCCAGTAGACATGGGGGGTAACAGGAACTGAACTCATCAACGTTGCTCATTTTCGTGTTCATTTGCATGTCATCTGGGTTTGCATCAGAATCAGCTCGCAGGATGAAATGTGCATGTGCGTGGCCATGCAGGAGACTGGGCCCTGATACCATTTGCTCCAGCATACAAATAGGTGCAGTTTGCATTTATACATGGCATTTGGCATTGTGGCAGAATTGGCTGCCTCTGGGAGGGGCAGGTTAAGTAGGAAGGTGGAATGGGAAGGACTGGTGGCAGCTTACTTTCAGCGTTTGCACCTCTAGTAGTGAAACTTGTAAGGCTGAACCTAACAAGTAGCTAATAGGATACCCCCTAATAATAAACGTCTGTTCTAGAAAGTGATTATTCCTGGCAATCTGGAGCAAGGAGGAAATGGGTAGTATCTTTTCTTCCATGCAAAGAAAACTGAAGGTCCAGAGTTGAATGGGTTGGCGGGGGGGGGGGGGGGAAGGACAATATCTGGAAAAAGCTTTATTAGAGGAGGGGCACAAAGAACCCAAACCACAAGGTGATGAGAGAAAACTAGAGTTCTATCCAGACATGGCATGATAGAGAATGAATAGATGCCAAGATAAATGTGAAAAAAGGCAAAATATCTGGGACCAGCCTAAAATCTCATTGGCGTTATTACTCTTCTCTTAACTTCTGTCAGTCTCATTCCTGAGTGTTCTTTGCTACACTGAGACCCAACATGGACACTCCGTTTCTTGAAACGTTCATCTTGCAATAATAAGCAAAAACTTTGTAATTTGAAGTGTGGAGTCTCTAGAGGAAGGGTAAAAAATTCCTCCAACTTAGTTCTAAGTTGCTTCTCTCCTTGATTAGTTTCCACCCATTGCTTCTTGTCCTACCCTCAGAGCTAGATGCAAGATATTGTAGGTGGAGAAAAAGAGTGGTTGGAAAGACCCCAGTTTCCAGCATTATGTACAAGGCATGGTCCCCATTTATGAACAATGAAGAGAAAGACTGTGAGATGATCTGCTGACTTCCCTCCTTCATTTTTGCATTGTTGTTTCAGGTGTTTCTATCAGCCCCACTTTGATTCTTACCTGGGCCCGGTGTCCAGAGGCCATCTGCAATCGGGAGGCATAGTTTTCTCATAATCAGCTGAGTTTGTCATGGGTAGAATTCACACAACCCGCTAAGGTGAATTTTGATTTACTTGCTTGTGGTTTAGTGTGCTGTATGAATTGAGCCAGTGTGATCTGTAAGCCAGGGTTTATGATTTAGGGTGTTGTATGAAGTCAGGTCAATTGTAGTCTATTCAGTAAACCATATTAAGGAAATGTTGACTTACATATTGGATAACTCACTTTAGCCCAGGAAATTAGGAGGCTAAGATTCCAGGTAGCCCATATTGCTCTTTACTCTGGGTCTACATTAGTGCCAAGCTTCTCCTCAGAGGGTTTCTTCCAGATTATTACACCAAATTTACTATATTTTGATTCCACAGGAGTCTCTCTCTCTCTCTCTCTCTCCTCTCTCTCTCTCTCTCTCTCCTAGTTTTCAGCTGGTGTTTTTTTTTGTATTTGCCATTGTTACTACTGCATTCTACTACTACAATTGGGATCCAGCTCACAAGTTTACTTTGTACGTTCCCCAAATGTATGTAATGAAATATGAAATTGTAAAACTCAGTGGCCATTTCTAGAACTTTCTGAACCTGAGGAGAGGAAGAGAGAGCGCAGAATCTAATGTATCACCATGTATCCTGGAAAATGTGCAGCCGCTTTTAAATTAAATCCAGTGAGATTTGTGACTAAGCAGACTATTACAGGGTGACATAATAACATCCTGCAAGGTGAACACAGGTGGAAAGAAAAGGGGAATAAGAAAATGGAACTCACGTTCCGTCGAGGTTTCTTCCCTCAGTCTTTTGGACAGGCAGACAGAGCAGAATTCATTGGGGATGTTGGGGTACATCCACATCAGATTTCCACCTCCTAAAAGGGCTCCCTTTGCTGAGTCATCTAGGTCAGGGGTCCCCAACCTTTGCAACTTTAAGTCTGAAGGACTTCAGCTCTCAGACTTCTCCAGCCAGCTTTGCTGGCTGGAGAATTCTGGGAGCTGAAGTCCTTCAGACTTAAAGTTGCAAAGGTTGGAGACCCCTGATCTAGGTGACATGTCAGTGGGAGTCCTTCGGGAGTGCAACAGCAGCAATATTTGCCTGGGGTGACATTTTATCACTTTTTCTGGATGTCCAGTGCAGTGCTGAGGGAACAGGCGGACTTGCCCATCATCTGACTGGATGCTTTGGCAAAAAGAAGGTCTTGAAAGGCTGGGCAGGGTGCAATTTTTTCTCCTCCTTATCAGGGCTCCTTCAGTCAAACAGAAGACAATTTATCTTAGAAAATAGTTCGGGAGAGAAGAGAATTTAGATGCAATTCTCAAAGCTAGCATTCTTGCACTTGTGTAGTTAAAAGATGGCCAAGAAGTAAGTGTGTTTGTGTGTGTGTGTGTGTGTGTGTGTGTGTGTGTGTGTGAAGAACATGTATTTTGTTCCAGCTCTCTGCAGTGCTCTGGCTCCCTGCCGTACCTCCATTAAATTTAACGGAAAACATTAGATAGGAACCCTTCCCATAAAGTATTTTCAGTAATGATAATACTGTCATTTTTTTCCCCTTTCCCTGGTCCTCCTAATTGCTCTGCCCAGAAGTTTGATGGAAATTTATGAAAGATCATTTTGCCTGGCACTGTTTCAGAGACACGAGGAGGATTAGTTGTTGCCTTTAGAAATGGATGTGATGATTAATTTTCTTCTGGATCCCTTTGTGGTCAATCATCCTCTAGGGCCAAATTGAGTGTCAACGGTCAAACTGGCTAACAGATGCAGCCTTGATCATCTCAATTATTATTAACCTGACTTGGTTTCTTTTACATATCACCTAAGATGTGTGGGAGGGGGGAGGGGGGGGATGGAGGTTGGGGGAGGAACCTGCCTCTTGCCCTAAGTCATTAACCTAATGACTTTGCCCTCATCTTCTCCAAGCTGGTGCCCTCCAGAAGTGCTAGATTTTCACTTCTGTAATTTAAACCACTTCTTTTGAACTGATACCTTCCAGATGTGTTTGGACTTATAGGCTCCAGAATTCCTCAGCCAGCATGGCCCTGAGGGATGATGAAGCTTGATGTCCAACTCAAAGGGAAGAAATCAAAGTGGGGAAAGGCTGCCATAGACAATTCCAAGCCAAGCCTCTAATGGGATCATTGAGTTGCATTGGTGTGCCCACTGTCCCTAAAGTCCACAGTGTAGGGTTCAAAGAAGATGATTTTTTTAAAAAAATGTATAAATGGGACCTTCGGTCATAATATCATGGGTGCTTTGATAGCTTTTTAGACCATACCCAGTGGGCAGTTTTGCTGGTGCTGCCAGAAATCAGTAAGGAAGTGGAATATTGTCTGCGTTTTTAATCAAGTTGGATGGTTCTTTTTTGAGTGCAAAATTAGGATGGTTCCCCCACTCAAAAACAAACAAAACAACCACATTATTTTGTCATGCCTGTATTTAGGACAGTTTCTTTTCTATTTTTTTCTTTTTCTCATCCTGGATTCAGTTTAATTCACGTGTTTGGAAGGAGGGTGGACATTTATTCTCAAGTAGCAGAATTATTATTAGACAGACTTAAACTCATGTCAGCAACCTGATCCTTATAGGTAAACATTTTCTCTCTCTAAAAAAATAAAAAGCCAATATCTCTACTGTTGAAGGAATGATTCTGTAATCATAACTGGAGGTCATTGCTTGGTACTAATATTCACAGGGCCTATTGCTCCCTTTTCCCCATCCTTCCCACAGGGGCCTATTGCTCCCTTTTCCCCAAACTTCCTGAAAACTCCCCAGGAACAGGAAGGACTGCAAGGTATGGTAGATATTAACCCAAGATGGCTACCACAATGGTTCTATTGGAGCTCACCAAGTTCTTAGACGTGGCCATGTAAAAAGTGGGGGGAGGGCGGAGCTTCGGGTGCACGATTGCTTCTGCTCATCCAAAGGAGGTGGGGCTTTGATTGCATCATCGTGGTTCCCATGCTGGCTTTTTGACCATACCCTGTGGGCATCCCTACCTGGCGAATAGAACAGGTTCCTCAACCACTCAACCTGTACACGCAACCAAGGCAGCTCTCACATAACAACACACGAAAAAGAGGCTCAAAATGTGCTCCATTTCCTTTTCTTACCGAAGCCAGCACAAAAGAACTCGTGAAGCCAGAGCAGAGCCTCCAAACCAAAAGATACGTTTCATGGCAAATAATGTTTAGGTGTTGAAAAAAATAATAATCCAAACTCAAAAAAAAAAATCAATCTTCTGTATTCTATTACTTGGTAATATCTTTTGTATGAGGTCAAGAGCAGCCACACTAGCGTTCTGCAGCTGAAGTTGGCGATCAACAATGTCCTAAACTATAACGTGGGAAACGTTTTGGCTTAGTTTATTGGGCAAGCTTAACCATCTATGGCTTATTCAATAAAACAAATGTGAACAAATCAAGTGCAGACGTAGTTTCTGCATCCCATCGATCGCTGCGTGACTTCTGATTAGATTGTGTGGCTGGCTCTTCTTGAGCAACGTTGCCTTGTGTATTACATCAAGATTGGTATAGGTGCCATCTTTCAAGGTCATAGGAGACTGACATAAATGTAAAGGTTGGGGGCCCAAAACATTTCGCCTATTTTTTTCCCCAAGAAGTTGGGAGGTTCTAAGGCCGTTGCTGAAACAAAATACAGTAGGTATATCAAGTCTCCCAAAAGCTGACACACCTACTTTGAGATGTTATGGCTATGTTCACCCAAAAGATTTAACCCGATTAATGCAGTCGGTGGCTGCCAATGCACAACATGCTAAGCTTGACTAGTGTTAACCTTGGTTAGTATTTCTGTGGCTTAGTGCGTTGCGTAAACCCAGGCCATTTGGTTAGTTTATGGTTCAATGTGTTGTACAAACCGAAAAATGGATTCATCCAATCTCTAGGTTACAGGTGTTCTGTGAACATGTCCTGTTTGGTAAAGAAACCTGAGGCTTCCAAAACCCCATCGTTTCGCCACCAAAGGTTAGCAGTGGTGACTTTGCAAGACTCAGCTGTTTGCACAAATGAGACACGCGGTTCTTGTGTTGCCCATATTAGACCTCTGGACAAAGTGCAACCACAGCAGACCAGCATGGCCATCGACGACCTGGCCTTACCGCTTGCATCAGCTTCCTAGCTCCACGGGGCAGGAGAGAAATAGAAGCACGAAATGCAAAGCTGCTTCAGGGAACATAAAGCAATGTGAGGGAGGGGGGGTGTCTGTGAAACCCCAGACCCTCATTGGAGGGGGCGTCCCGATGTCCCAATGTTTTGCAAAGAAGGTTGGCCCAAACCAAGTTTCTTCCCCCCACCCCAGTAAAATTAAAATTTAAAAAAAAAAAGTGTCTTTCTCCTCCTCGTATTTATAACTGTACAGATGCCGGGGCGGGGGTGGGCTTAGAGGGTTTTCAACAGGCTGTTATCTCTCACCACACATATATTGTACGCAATGTAACCTTGATCGTGCTATTCTAGTTTTTGTGTATGTGGCAATGTAAAGAACTGTGTATAGTGCATTGTACAGCATATTTTCATGAATAAAATTTGTTTTAAATATGACGAGGAGGAGAGTGTTATGTGATGAGGGAGGCAGGGCCTGAAAAGCCATAACCTGCTGAATGTGGGGAAATCTTTCGCTGTTGCCAAGATTGGAGTTGTATTTAATCCCACGTAGGAGTTGGAAAGAAGGGACCACATTGGCTCCTTCTCCTCCTCCAGAAATACAATTTTCATTTATTCATTAAATGTATATGCTGCTCATCTCACTATCAAGTACCATATTTTTCGGAGTATAAGACGCACCAAGGTTTTGAAGAGGCAATTTTTTTTAAAAAAAAAAAACGGTTTTGCACTTTGCAAACCTCCCCAAAATGGCCCATTTTTCGTGCAAATAGGACCATTTTTTTCAAAAAAGGGGGGGCATGAATAGCCCTTAGGAGGCTTGTAGAGTGTTCCTACAGGGTGTGGGGGGGGGGCAAATAAAGCAAAAAACAGCCCCCCCTTTTTTTTTTAGCAAAAATGGGCCCATTTGTTTGTCAAAAAAGGGCATTAAAAAGCTTATAGAGTGCTCTTGGAGGCGATTTATTTCTCATTTCTGCCCTCCCCAGCCCCCAGGAGCTCTCTGAAAGCCTCCTAAAGGCTATACATGGCCATTTTGGTGAAGGAACAGAGTTTCAGGAGGCAAAAAAATGCTGTATTCAGTGTATAAGATGCACCCAGATTTTCAGCCTCTTTTTTGAGGGAAAAAGGTGCGTCTTATACTCCCAAAAATATGGTAACTCTTTAACCCTCTTCTGAGCCCCAATTTTCTGCAGCTAAACACTACTAGTAGTGCCAGTTTTATTGGTAGCAGAGGATCCATCTGGCCTTACTAGATCCAGACCATTTTCGCACAGTATTTAGATTTATATCCTGACTCGTATACAAGAAGTCAAGCAATGTATGTTTCCTCCCTCCTCCCATTTTAACAGCCCTGTGAGGTAAGTTGTCCTGAATGAGTGACTGGCCCAATATCCAATCCAAGGAGCTTCCTTGCATGGTTGAGAACCCCATTCTGGAACCAGATTTTGATGATCTGAAAATCAGGTTCTAGACCATATGATTCTTCTGTATTTCCCCCAAAATATGACCTACCGTACCCCGAAAATATGCCCTAGCTGGATTTGGGGGGGTGCCTAAAATAAGCCCTATCCCCCAAATAAGCCCTAGGGAAGGGGAGGGCGTGGCCAGCACAGGAAGCAGCCCAACTGCATGTCCCCTCACAAACACGGGCAGCGATCCCTGAGACCTGGCGGCTCCTTCCCTTCCCCAGTCACCTCACAGAGGTTCAGCCGCTTAATCGCAGCTCTGATTATGCTGATCTGATTTTAGAATCTGATTCTGAACCTGATTTTTCCCATTTCTAGATCAGCACCTTTCCCATTACCCCACCCTGACTCTTGTGTTGAGAGGGAGGGACTATCCTAGAGTGCCCAAAGAGTTTCTATGACTGAAGGGGTTCTCGAACCTGGTTCTCCCCAATCCTAGCCCAACATCTGAACTTGACTCCTATTGTACCTAAAATAATACATCTATCTGTCGTACTCTTATTTACTTTTGCCTTCTTTCGGGAATTTTTCAGAATTGATTTCTTAGCTTATCTCCCTGGGTTTTCCTGGTTCCCCATCCAAGAATTCTGACCCTGTTTAACCTTTCAAGATCACCTGTAGGGTGCTGCCCTCTGCTGTGATATTGAGTCCTTGGGAAGAGAAAAAAAGAGCCAGCCAAGTATGGCTCTTCCACCAAAGTATCCTGCATCCTGGAACTCCTTAGAGCAGAGCTCTTCAAACTTGGCAACTTTAAGACGGGCAGGAGAATTCTGGGAGTTGAAGTCCACAAGTCTTAAAGTTGCCAAGTTTGGGGACCTCTGCCCTAGAGAAAAATGACCACCAAGGAGCTCTCATCTTTTTAAATGTTGCAGAAGGCAATGCTTAGGCTGCAAACTTTTGGTCAACAGAGTACTGTTAAAGCAAGCCACATTTCAAGCTATGTACCTGGCAATTCCTCAAAGATTTTTAATATAAGAAAACATCAAGAGTCAGGAGGGGGTTCCTGGCCTTTTCTTCCGTCTCCCACCTGACCTGAAAGATGTAAGTAACCAGAAGGGAAGGGAAGGAAAGGGAGGGAGGGGAGGGGAGGGAAGGGGGGGGAGGGGAGGGAGGGAAGGGGAGGGAAGGGATGGGAAGGGAAGGGATGGAAGGGAAGGGAAGGTAGGGAAGGGAAGGAAGGGAAGGGAAGGAAAGGGAGGGAGGGGAGGGGAGGGAAGGGGGGGGAGGGGAGGGAGGGAGGGAAGGGGAGGGAAGGGATGGGATGGGAAGGGAAGGGATGGAAGGGAAGGGAAGGTAGGGAAGGGAAGGAAGGGAAGGGAAGGAAAGGGAGGGAGGGGAGGGAAGGGGGGGAGGGGAGGGAGGGAAGGGAAAGGAAGGGATGGGAAGGGAAGGGATGGAAGGGAAGGGAAGGTAGGGAAGGGAAGGGAAGGGAAGAAAGGGAAGGGAGGGAAGGGAAGATTAAAGCTGAGCAGCATAGTTGATCATAAATTTAGCTATTTTCTACCTGAAGAATTCCACAGAGGAATAGCAATGAAAAGAGAAATAAAAATAGACCAAATAAAGTTCTATTTATAGGCAAATTAACGCAGGAAAGCCAAAGTTAATGATTACTTTACAGATTGGAGGAAAAAAGGAAAGAGAGAACGCAGGCAAAAGTACATATGTAGTATACACATTCAGCTCCTTGCAGTTAAAGAATAAAAATGAAAAAAGTCACAAAAATAACAAAGATAGGCCAAACAAATATTTAGATATAATTAGGTAACTAATTGAATCTAGAACTATCTACAACTTTTGCATCAACATGACATCTGTAAACTTGTCTGTGTGTGTGTTAAGTGGAGTTGCTGCTATATCATTGAAGCTGTTTTCAGTAGATAACACTGTTGTGTTAGAAAACTGGACTACCAAGGTCAGCCTCTGGCCAATCTAGATGACTTTGGGTTGCAAATGAATGAATGGTCTATTATGATATGTACCACTCTTTGTGGTCCTTTAGTCTTCTTTCTTGAGTCCAGCAAGTAGATCCTTTTCTTCCAATGAGATATTCCAATAAGAGTTGGAAGGGACCTTGGAGGTCTTCTAGTCCAACCCCCTGCCTAGGCAGGAAACCCTTCACCATTTCAGACAAATGGTTATCTAATCTCTTTTCAAAAACTTCCAGTGTTGGGGCATTCACAACTTCTGGAGGCAAGTTATTCCACTGATTAATTATCCTAAATGTCAGGAAATTTTTCCTTAGTTCTAAGTTGCTTCTCTCCTTGATAAGTTTCCACCCATTGCTTCTTATTCTACCCTCAGATGCCTTGGTGAATAGCTTGACTTCCTCTTCTTTGTGGCAGCCCCTGAGATATTGGAAGACTGCTATCTTGTCACCCCTGATTCTTCTTTTTACCAGACTAAACATACCCAGTTCCATATAAAGCAACTGTTCTTTATATGTTTTAGTCTCCAGTCCCCTAATCATCTTGGTTGCTCTTCTCTGCACTCTTTCTAGAGCCTCCACATCTTTTTTACATCATGGCGACCAAAGCTGGATGCAGTATTCCAAGTGTGGCCTTACCAAGGTATTATAACGTGGTATTAACACTTCACGTGATCTTGATTCTATCCCTCTGTTTATGTAGCCTAGAACTGTGTCGGCTTTTTTGGCAGCTGCTGCACACTGCTGGCTCATATTTAAATGGTTGTCGACTAGGATTCCAAGATCCCTCTCACAGTTACTACTATTGAGCGAGGTACCCCATATACCATACCTGTGCATTTTGTTTTTCTTGCCTAAATGTAGAAGCTTACTTTTTTCACCATTGAATTTCATTTTGTTAGATAACGCCCAATGTTGAAGTCTGTCAAGATCCTTCTACATCTTAAGCCTATCTTACGGAGTGTTGGCTATCGTTGTCAGCTTGGTGTCATCTACAAATTTGATGAGTTCCCCATCTATCCTCTTGTCCAAATCATTGATGAAGATAGTTCCATGTCTACCAAAACGTTTATGCAATGCCCTGGTTTTATGAGCTCAATTGCCTTGGACACTCTTTTCCCTCCATACTATTAATGAAAAATACGTGTGTGTGTGTGTGTGTGTGTGTGTGTACACGTATGTATGGGGTGTGTGTTGTGCCAACTTCAGACATTAATATGCATTTATTCATTTACCATCATTGTACGACTCTCTATATGGGAAAACATGCCAAAATCTTTTATCCTAGTCTTGTTCCCCCACCATAGAGTCTCCTTCTAGCATAACATCCTTTTACCTCTGCTGACCAGAAGTCTGGTTCCCCCACCTAGAGGCTCCTCCTAGCGCAGCGTCCTTTTTCCTCTACATGTCCTAATCAAAAGCCCTATAAATTGTGGCTCCGACAGGCAACAGGGAGCTGCAGCAGAGAGATGAAAGAGCCACATGCGGCTCCAGAACTGCGGGTTGCTGACCCCTGGACCAGCGAAAGCAGTTCTGGAAGCGGCTGATGGATCATCGGGAAAGAGGCTCCCATAATTCCATTTTGAAAGTAAAGCCTCAACATTTCCAAAGCAAGCATCACTTCCTGCTTCATCTGCTTCTCACCCTCTTTCCCAGGAGAGGCGACCTCTGCTGTGGAAACAGAGTCCCGTGTCTACTTGCCCCACCCTTCCTAGTCATCCCACATTTTGGTGGCTTTGAAGAAAACTGTCCCGGGCGCTTGGCACTCCCCCTTCAAAAATGCAGAGCTGGATCGATGCCCCTCCTGGTTTCAAAGAGCATGACGGGCCTCTTTGCCTTGGCTGCTCCCTTTCAACCCCATAAGGCACTGCCCTCTTTGGGAGAAAGAAAAACACACACAAAGAAATGACGAAGCGCAATAGACCATATGGTCCAATATAGCCAAAGCCGCCAATGTGGCCAATTTTCTGTATGTTACCATATGGTGCGGCGTATTTAGCAAAAATATAACTTGACTGTTTCTCTTTCCATATGGGCATTCTTTTGCTTTAATTAATAACAGCGAGGAGAAACTCTTTCAAAGGCATCCAAGATTCCTGCAAATGAAATATTTTATGACAGAAACATGCCCCCTTAAGGTCCTCTGAGTTACTTGGAACATGCCCGGAAAGCCAGCTTCCTCCACCCACAATTTGGCAAAGAGTTTCTTAACACATTTACTCCCAGGGCTGCCACAAATGTTGTGGCCCATCTCCCTTGTCCCTTGATTGACGCACCTGGAAGCAGTTGCTTGACTCTCAAAGAGCTGATTGGAGTTCAACACTTCTTGCAATTGAGTAGGTTCATAGCCAGAAAAAGGTATTGTTGTTGCTAGTCATGTCTGACCCATCGCGACCACATGGACAACATTCCTCCAGGCTTTCCAGTCCTCTACCATCCTCTGGAGTCCATTTAAGCCCACACCTACTGCTTCGGTGACTCCATCCAGCCACCTCATTCTCTGTTGTCCTCCATCGTTCCCAGCATGAGGCTCTTCTCTAGGGAGTCCTTCCTTCTCATTAAATGGCCAAAGTATTTGAGTTTCCTCTTCAGGATCTGGCCTTCTCAAGAGCAGTCAAGGTTGATCTCCTCTAGGACAGACCAGTTTGATTGCCTTGCAGTCCAAGGGACTCGCAGGAGTCTTCTCCAGCACTATAGTTCGAAGGCCTCCATTCTTTGGCTCTTAGCCTTCGTTATGGTCCAGCTAAGAATTATAAGGATCCTAATGATTACATATCCATATTTGCAACCCAATGTAGGTTCACATACTCTATGAAGCCACATTTTGAGTATGTTACAACAGTTGGATTCACAACACCTATTCAGAAAAGCTAAAGGGGGTCTGAAAGCTAAATGCATCTGAATGTGAGGGTATCCAACTACTGCCCCGGTGTGACATATAGTTCTTAGCAACTCCCTCTTTATTCCCTGCCATTCACCGTCCACCTGTGCCTTTACTCCCAAGTTGGCCCTTGTTCCTTAGCCGTTCCCTTCTCTTGGCAGCTCTGTGCATGTGCACATCGGGAACAGGCGCCAGCTGTTCTTCTGCCTCACTGATATCTGACTCCAAGGCAGCTGATAACTGTCGGAGGGCCCTGGCCCCCTCTCTGCCTCTGACACAGAGCCCTCATCAGAGCCTTCCCCAGACTCCAGGACTGGCCCATGTTCCTCCCCAACCTCTTCACTTTCTGAGTCTGCTGCCAGCTCTGTTGGCTGCTGGCGGGTCACAGCAGCAGCATCTCCACAGTCACAGGAACAAAATTCAGAGGCTTGGCAATTGACTCGTATTTATGATGGCTGCAGGGATCATGTGCACCAAATATTTTGGCAAGGTACCAGCCGAGCCTCAGGTCCGCATCCACTTTATAAAAATGTTCCCACTTATAAAATGATCTTCTTATGCTATGGGTCAACATTGCTAGGAAAGTTTAGAAAACTCTCTCTTGCCTTTGGCCACCAAGCCAAGCTCACTGCAGAGGTGAGAGCCAAAGAACAGATGCTCGACTCATAAGAGACTCGTTAAAAACCATCAGAAGAACGCTTGAGGAAGATCAAGGAAGAGAGAACTACGGAGAGGTTCAGTAAGGGGTGTTTTATGCTAGCTTAGAGGTAAATCCGGGATCTTGCAAACTGTAAGAAGAATTTTCCCAGCCTTATTTAAGGTGAGTTTATTTAGGTGTTTTTTTTTTTTTAATGATTTGAAATACTGTCTCCCAGGTGTCTTGTCATGTGGGCTGAGATGCCATTTATGAGATAAGCTGCCTTGTAGAAGGAATAGGGAATGGCCTTGGGGAACAGAAGGAAGAGCCACTACCAAGGCAATGGTCAGATAAGAGGGGCTGGAGCCTGGACTAAGAATGTCCCCAGACGTGGTATTCAGCAGGTTCTGATCAGTTCTGGTGAACCAGTAGTGGAAATTTTGAGTTTGAAGAACCGGTAAATACCACCTCTGGCTGGCCTTGCCCCCATCTATTCTCTGCCTCTTGAGTCCCAGCTGATTGGGAGGAAATGGAGATTTTGCAGTAACCTTCCCCTGGAGTGGGAAGGGAATGGAAATTTTATATCCCTCCGACCGATTCGCTCCCACAGAGAGGGACTTCTCCGGGTGCCGTCCACTAGGCAATGCCAGCAGGCGATGCCCAGGGGAAGGGCCTTCTCTGTGGCGGGTCCAGCTCTATGGAACGACCTACCCCCCGACCTCAGGACAACCACGGACCTCCACGCCTTCCGACAAAAGCTTATTTATTCCAACAGGCCAGCCTGGCCTAATCTATCTTCCGCCTCTCAGTCTGAACATTTAATATTGTTATAATTGGGTTCTTAAGGGGTTTCGTTTTTTAGTATTTTGGGTTTTAGCGCAGGGATAAATTGTTTAATCTGCTTTTATATATATTTATGTATTTATGTTTGTATGTTTTTTAAATTCCCCTGTGCACCGCTCCGAGTCCCTTCGGGGAGAGGGAGCGGTCTACAAATTAAATTTATTATTTATTATTATTATTATTATAGCAACCTCCCCCTGCTGTGCCCACCAAGCCATGCCACACCCACCAAGCCACGCCCACAGAATCGGTACTAAAAATATTTGAATCCCACCACTGGCCCGCCCGATACGTAAAACATCACCAACGCAAACACAGCATTCAACCTTTGTTAATAGTTGCACCTTGATTTAGGTGGGGAAGCAATGGCCTTTTATGTATGACTTGTAGACTTCAACTCCCAGAATTCCTGAGCCATCCGGCCATGCTGGCTCAGAAATTCTAGGAATTGAAGTCCACAAGTCATAAGGGGACCATCTTTCCCCACCTCTGATTTAGAAGCTTGGCTTTGTTTGCAGAGCAAAACGGAGGGGAAAATCCAAAATAATTCTTTTTCCCATTCCTGAGAGGAAGTTATGTCTCATTTGGAAAGGTGGTGCAACCAAAGTTTTGTGTGCGTGTGCCAGGAGTGGATTCCTGCCAGTTCTAAGCTCTTCTATAGAAGAGGTTCCACAAATCTACAGTGCCTTTTAGAACTGGTTGCAGCTCCCTCCCCCCCGCCCATCCGCCCATCATCAAGAGGAAGAGTGAGAGGAGGAATTCTGGGAGGTGAAGTCCACAAGTCTTAAAGCTGTCAAGTTTGAACACCCCTGGGGTTGTTTTTCCTAAAGGGTGAGGGGTGCAAGGAGGTCTTGTAACTTGACAGCTTTAAGACTTGCGTGCTTCAAATGCCAGAGTTCCTGAGCCAACATTTTGGTTGCTAAGCAAGAGCATTGTTAAGTGAGTTTCACCACATTTTACAAGTTGGCCATGCCCACCCAGTCACATGACTGGCAAGCCACTCCCACCTGGTCACATGGCCGGCAAGCCATCCCCCACCCAGTCACATGGCCGGCAAGCCATTCCCCACCCGGTCACATGGCCAGCAAGCCATTCCCACAAAGCAGGTCACACCTACAGAAGAGGTTCTAAATTTTTTTGAAAACCACCACTGCTGTGCGCTGCCCTCTCCTCTTGCAACCTCCAACTTCACCTCCCTGATGGATTCCTTGTGGTTTCAAGGGATACAGGTGTCCCAGAGGCAATGAAGGAGTTGGTTTGAGTTTTCTGCCATCCTAGTAAACACACATAGAGACACGCAAGTTGGAGACATTGTGCTTCAAATCCCTGCTATTTTCCGAGACCTCGTTGAATGATTTATTCATAAAAAGGCCATTATTTATACCAAAGAAAGAAGACAGAATGGTTAGCTTTTTAAGTGCTTATAATGCATTCTATGGTACCGAAGTCTGCCTGACATCATTTATAATTGTAGAATCTCTTCACCTCTCTCTTTCTTTCCCTCTCTCCTCTCAGCATCTCATTTTATTTTTGTACGAGGATGGGGGGGGGGGGGAGGTTTACGCTCTCCTTCATATCAGCATGGAAGGTGATAGGAAGCTCGGTTAATTAGCAGAAGTTGACAGATGTGCCAAGGAGAGGTAAGGTGAAATATCACTCACAGTGCTGCTTCCCAGGCCCCTAAGTGGGGTGAGAGGACACTTCCTCCTTATCTCGGTCTCTTCCACGCAGGGAACTGGGGAGGGAGGGGGGAAGATGTTCAGAAAGGCCTCATTGTCATTTGACACACGTCTTCATCCAACCTGTGGCGGAATTTCACACAGTTTGAGTTCGCCATTGGAATAAAAGCTGGAGACAGATTGTTTGATATTAGGACATGGAGTGGAGGCCCAGCCGTTATGGTTTGTGCGATATGATTTAACAGGTAATCCTCGACCTGCCTGCGATAGTTTGTTTGGTCACCGTTCAAAGTGACAAGGGCACTGAAAAAAAAGAGTAGCACATGATCATTTTTCACACTTATGGCCGATGTAGCATCTCCACGGTCGCGTGATCAAAATTCAGACGCTTGGCAACTGACTCGCATTTATGACCGTTGCAATGTCCCAGAGTCATGCGGTCACCTTTTGCGACTTTTGCAACCCGCGAAGTCAATGGGGAAATCGGATTCACTTAACAACCATGTTCTTAACAAGCCTTTCGTTTAACAACTGTGGCAAGAAAGGTTGTAAAACGGGGCAAAACTCAAGTTAACAAATGTCTCATTTAGCATCAGAAATTTTGGGCTCAATTGTAGTCATAAGTTGAAGATTGCCTCTATTGCCATCCATTATGACATGCTCAACCAATTTTAGCCTCTACAAATCCTGGTTTAAAGGTAAAGGTTCCCCTCGCACATATGTGCTAGTCGTTCCCGACTCTAGGTGGCGGTGCTCATCTTGGTTTCAAAGCAGAAGGGCCAGCACTGTCTGAAGACGTCTCCGTGGTCATGTGGTACCAACGCTGTTACCTTCCCACCAAAGGTGGTTCCTATTTTTCTTCTTTCCTTTTTCATGTGCTTTCGAACTGCTAGGTTGGCAGAAGCTGGGACAAGTAACAGGAGCTCACTCCGTTACATGGTGGTAGGGATTCAAACCACCAAACTGCCGACCTTTCTGATCAACAAGCTCAGCGTCTTAACCACTGAGCCATGAAGGGTATTTACATGAAGAGGCCCCAAAATGTTTGAGGAGGCCAAACATTGGCCACCAAATTAGAATTTAAGATAGTTGAAGTGGGAAATTACTAAATACACACTAAATTCTGTGTGGACGGAAGCAATTTTTGTAGGCACATTTTGTGTCCTCATTAAACAGGCCACCCAGAGAGTCTTTGAGAATAGATGAGGTCAGATACTAGTTAAGTGAGAAAGGGCCAAGGGATGACAATTTCCTGACTAAAGTTCCATTTCTGGCTAAACCCTTCCTCACAAGACCTCTAATCACATACTTTGTCTGTCTATGGGTTTTTAAATGTATACTATATTTATTGGGTATTTTTAGTTAATGGGATTTTAGCACAGGATTGATTGAGTTTAATTCGTTTTAATTTGTATGTATTTTGTATATTTTTCGTTTTTTAATTTCCCTGTGCACCGCCCCGAGTCCCTGTGGGGAGAGGGTGCGGTCAATAAATTTCAACTTATTATTATTATTATTATTATTATTATTATTATTATTATTATTATTATTATTATTATTATTATTATTATTATTATTATTATTATTATTATTATTATTATACTTTATGAGCTGCAGCTGGGCATTGGGTGGGGCCCAAAAATGTAGCCTCAAGGACCTCAGTCTTATGCTCTTAAACTGTGAAGATTTGCTTTACCTGCTTCGCCCTTGGACTTGGATTTACTTGACCAGGTATGTCATATTGTCACCTTCTGAAATCATCTTCTGTGGTTGTCCTCACATGATTATTCTATCATGTATTGTCTGCATGTGTTGAAGCCAGTGGAATATATCTCTAGCTGCTGTTGTAAATTAAAGCTATTTTTCCCACGTTCTGCTGCTAAGAGTGAACTCTACCCTGGCTTTAAAAACAGTTCCTTTAGTCTGTTGTGAACCTCTCGAAAATGAGTCTTGCATAAGTCGCTCTTCAGTCAAGAATAATGAAGATGGGTAGCTAAGTGTTTAAAATACAGGCTTCTCAACCACCGCCTTAATGCTCTGTCTTTTTTTTTTTTAAAAAATAATGTGTTGGATAATTGAATGCATACAATTTTATGTACTTGCTAAAATGTTTACTTTTTCATATTTTTGGGGGGGTGAGCATGGAGGTGCTTGGCTTTGAATGATGCTTTTAGGGCACCGCTCCCTACTTCTACATCTGCATCTTGAGCATCCCTGCTGCTTCACTCCTAGTATTTTGGATAGTTAACTACTAAATGGTTACAGTATAGTATACATTTCAGTGTTTGAAGTCACTCCCTTCATAGCCTCAGTGTTGAAGTGAGGACTGTCTCTTGTGCCCACCAGAATTTACCTTGAACAGGTATCTTTTCCATATGTACCACCTATTTTTGTGACTACTCCTTTTTTTTTTTGTCTATTTCGCTCCCTTTCTCTGTAGTAGGCAGCTGGGAAGACCTGGCCAGCTCTTCTAGAGACATGAGTGAGTGGCTTACTAACATTTTTGAAACTAGGCTGAAATTAGGATTATTTTATTTGAATAATTATGTGAGGGTTATTATCCATAAGAGGGCCACAAATAAAATATTTAGCAGAAAATTTAAGGCCTGGAAGAAGAGCTGTCCGACTTTCTCCTGGGAAGTCCTAGTCAGTTCTTTAACGCAACATTGCCAGGTTGAAGAGGAAGTCGGAATGAGAGATCCATCTGAGTTATCGCAAGCATAAATAAAAACTCTCCTCTCTTTTGATCCGATATTAAGATGTGGGATGAGGGTTTTGTCTTCTCTTCCTCCAGCAAGCTGCATAGATGATTAGATAGGTCTAAAATGATCTCTTGTGTAGGGCAAGGTCACGTTAGATTGATGGCTAAATAAGATCCCCCGAGGTTGCCGATAGTATTCCCGGAGTTAAGAGTTGGAGTCTAAAGTGGAGAAGGGTAATTGTTGTGGATAGCAAGGTTCACCAAGGAAAGGGGGTTATGCAAAATGTTTGAGGGTCTATTGTGGAAGACGGTGCAAGGTGCTCCCACTTTTAAAACTGTTTGTGTTTGTATTTATTAGTTTGTCAAACAAGATAGCAGGTATTAATATAAACATGGACATGAATGAAAGAAATGAGTACAAATAGATGGGAATAGTAGGACAGGGATGGTAGGCTCGCTGGTGCACTTATGCACTCCCCCTTTACGGACCTCTTAGGAGTGGGGCGAGGTCCATGGTAGACAGTTTAAGGTTGAAGTTATGGGAGTTTGAGGATGTAACAACAGAGTCAGGAAGAGCATTCCAGGCGTTGACCACTCTGTTGCTGAAGTCGTATTTTCTGCAATCGAGTTTGGAGCAGTTTACCTTGAGTTTGTATCTATTATTTGCCTGTGTATTATTGAGATTGAAGCTGAAGAAGTTGTTGACAGGTAAGATGTTGTAGCAGACAATTGTGTGTCCTGTGCTTAGATCGTAATGCAGGCGGCGCAGATCCAGATGGTCCAAGCCAGTGGTGGGTTTCTGCAGGATCGCACCTACTCGCGAGAGCTGGTTGGTGAAATTTAGAGAACCGGTGAGAGGGGGTTCCACTGGCATACCTGGAAGTAAATCTGGCCCGCCGCTGCCAGTGACCCAACGGAAAGGAAAGGGAAGGAAAGGAAAGGAAGGGAAGAAAGAAAGAAAGAAAGAAAGAAAGAAAGAAAGAAAGAAAGAAAGAAAGAAAGAAAGAATTTATCATCACAATTGAGTCCAAAATTTTGGTTGCTAAGCAAGAGCATTGTTAAATGAGTTTCACCACATTTTAAAAGGTGGCCACTCCCACCCTGTCACATGACTACCAAGCCACGCCTGCAAAATAGGCCACACCCACAGAGTAGGTTCTAAAAAATTTGAAACCCACCACTGGTCCAAGTCCAAAATTTCAAGCTTGGTGGGGGTGGTTGCTATGCCTGTGAAGTTTTTTATTTCCGTTTTTATTTGCAACGATCGGTTTGCAGGGAAGGATTCAGGAGAGGGGTTTGCAATCAATGGCCCACAGGCTTCTTGCTTGCTTTCTAGTGGCTTTCCTTTGAATTGACAAGAAGACAGTTCTTTTTACTGATAATGGAGTCTCCACCCGAACATCTTGGCGGGGTAAATTGGCTGCAAATTGGAAATAGCTCAGTTGCTGAGATTCGTGTAACCCTACCCCTTTCATCTCAATGCATCTTATTAAGGAAGGCCGTCTGAGAGTCTTGTTTGCAAGAAATATTTTTGTTATGAAGCAGCTGTCGATGTTATGTGGTGTGTCACTATCCCAAAAAGTTGGAAAGCCAGCAATTGTTATCAGACAAAAGCTCTAATGGCTGCGAGAAAGAGGTTTAGGAGGTTACTTGAAGCCTTAAGTTGCCAGCATCCTCTCTGTGAAATCACTATCCTGCCTGGTTTCTCATAGATAGTAACCTAAAGGTGAAGGTTCCCCTTGAACATATGTGCTAGTCGTTCCCGACTTTAGAGGGCGGTGCTCATCTACATTTCAAAGCAGAAGAGCCAGCACTGTCTGAAGACGTCTCCATGGTCATGTGGCTGGCATGACTAAACACCAAAGGCGCACGGAATGCTGTTACCTTCCCACCAAAGGTGGGCCCTATTTTTTCTGCTTGCATTTTTACATGCTTTTGAACTGCTAGGTTGGCAGAAGCTGGGACAAGTAATGGGAGCTCACTCCATTATGCGGCGCTAGGGATTCAAACCGCTGAACTGCCAACCTTCTGATCGACAAGCTCAGCGTCTTAGCCCCTGAGTCTCCACATCTCTAACCGACTCTGCAATTTATTTTAAATCTATTTTCATGTACAATTCAAACCAAGGCCAGTTTAAAGATCTATTGCTGTCAAAAAGTCAAAACCCACCCTGATTAATTCACTGCTTGCATTTTAGATAAGGCAAGATAAAAAAAAACACGGAAAAAAAAAACTAGGGCATCCGCAATAATGTAATGCAATCAGCCCCTAGATGAATCAAAGGCACAACTTGTGCCACACACTCACACATGCCCAAATGCACACAAATATAAATGTATGCACACATGCAGAGTGCAAACACATTTTCAAGCCAATTAAATTCCCTTTGCAGAAAGCTCTTTCACCCACGTTCCTCGGGACGGAAGGGGTATCTGTTTCTTTGGCGCTTGGGGTATAAATAATTAAAAACTCAACATATGTTAAAAGTACCAACAGTATATGGTACCAGTGGCAGGCTTGCACAATTAACTGGAGTTTTCTAGCAAAAATAAAGAAAGAAACGAATGAATAAAATTAAATTTAAAAGGCAAGGAGAAATAACGCTCTGCTCGATGGGCGCCCCCTCGTAAGCAAACACAGGTTTTCCCCCAAACCAGCCAAGGAGGAGTTAAAGCTATTTGGCAGAGACTAACCCATTAGGCCTAATAATTATGAAATTATAGAGGTACTCAGGTGACTGTTAATTTCACACATACTGTTCAGCTCGGTGGCTAATGAGGGCCTGAAGAACTCAAGTGCCTCATCTTTCTTGTTGAATGGTGACCTGCAATTAATGAGCTTCTGCAAGAAAAGGCAGCATTTTGCACTTGGGGCTAATAAGATGGCTTTTGTGAGGCAGCATTGTGATACCGTGAGCTTTTGAATGAAGATTAAGAACTCTTCCCCCACCACCCTTTATTTATGAGCCGCACTGCAACCCAGAGATGGCACATGGTGAGAAGTGGCCTGGCTGCGTGTGAGCAGGCCTCCCCCGCCCCCTCCCCCAAAAAGTAACTTGAACATTGACTTGCTCAGAGGCAGGAGAAAGCACCCCTTTGTCCTTTCTTTCCTTCTGCTGTTTTTCTCGCTGGCCGTGGAGACAATTTCAGAATGGGTTGTGGCCTGCCAGTGAGGAGGTTGGGGAGGAACATGGGCCAGTCCTGGAGGTTGGAGAAGGCTCGGACGAGGACTCTGTGTTGGAGGCAGAGATGGGGCCGAGGCTGTCTGGCAGTGATCAGGTGCCTTCGGAGCTAGAAAGCAGTGAGGCAGAGGAACAGGTGGAGCCTGTTCCCAGTGTGCGCATGCGCAGAGCTGCCAGAAGAAAAGAACAACTCAGAAATCAGGGTAAACTTTCAAGGCACAAGTGGATGGTGAATGGTCCCCCCCACAGGAAATAAAAGAGGAGCGAAAGGGGAATGGGATTTTGCAGGAAACAATTCGTTCATTCATCCGTTCGTTTCAGGAGTGTGAAGATCTGTCCGTGAATCTCAGAGACTCTGTGCCAAGTCCCTTGTGCAGCACTGGGTTTGGAAAAATATGTGCAGGGCAGCTTTCCAAGCGAGATAAGGTCTGTGGTCATAAATTCACCTTTGAAAGACTGTTTACCAGGCCTTTGCTGAATATGAATGAGGGGAATCCGGGCCGAACCAGGAGCAACCCACCTCTGGTCTGGAGGGTGGAAAGAGGCATTTGAGAACAAGGAAGCTTGTAGCCAGTACAGAATGAGTGAACAATATTTGACTCTCTGCCTCCCCTCTGTATTAAGTAGGAGGATAGATGAAAGTCCTGAACAATGTTTAGAGACTTGCATAATGAATTTTATCTTCAAAGGCTTCTTTCCTTATAATTTGCTGCTTCCAACATTCTGCCTGGTGTAATGCACGCTCTCTGGCTTTCACTGTGTAGCAGGAGCACGAGGCTGCCTATCATCACGAGACAACAGGAGACGGGGGTTGGGGGGAGGGGAGGGGGGGAGGGAGGGACAGAAGGAGCAATGTTTGCTAACGAAGAAGGAGATGTGCCATATTGGGAGCATCTTGGCAAGTTAATGCGCACTGAGGGGTGCTTACAACCTGTCATAAGCTGGCATCCCGTCAGTTTTGTGCGTCTTCCATTGCTCAACCTTGTCACATTGAATCTGTCATTTCGGCGTCTATAACTGTCTGGTTTGGTACAGCAACTAAACAGGACAGGTAGAGACTCCAGTGGATAGTTAGGGCTGCGGGGGAAAACCCCCCAAATACAGTGGTACCTCGTGAACTGACTCTGGTCGCGAACCGAATTGGTCGTGAACCGAGGCACAGTTTCCCATAGGGTTTTTGAAGCACAAAAAATATGAAACAAATTACAATACACATTAGTACGGTATAGTAATGTATAAAGACACTCAGGGTACTTTTTTCTGTGTCTCCTTCTCTCCACGATCTTCCTACAGGAAGTCACAACCATGTGACAGCCAGGAAATAGCATTAAAATGGCCGCGGCTCCTGTTCGTGAACCGAAGCGGAGTTCGTGAACCGGAGCATATTTTGATGAACTTTTCTGTTCATGAACCGAATTGTTCGTGAACAGAAACGTTCGTGAACCGAGGTACCACTGTAGTTGCAACCAGCCTACCTTCCAGAGAGAACCTGACTATTGAGTGGGTTGGAAAGAGGGCTGAGAAGGTATCTGCAGATCCCTCACATCCTGGACATCAATTGCTTCAACTCCTCCCTTCGAGACGCCACTGCAGGGCATTGCATGCCAAAACAGCTAGACACAAGGACAGTTTCTTCCCTCGTGCCGTCACTCTGCTGAACACCTAATCCTCACCGTACTGTCTAAATAGATTCATCTATGTCCGTGATGGTGAACCTATGGCACATGTGCCAGAGGTGACACGCAATGTCCTTTCTGTGGGCACGCGAGCCGTCAGCCCAGGTCAGCTCTGCTGCACATGGCCAGCTAGTCTTCAGGTCCCTGCCATGCATGTGCAGGCCTGGGCATGCATGCACAGGTGGCGGGGTGTGTGCAGGGGGCTATGCGTGCATGCAGGGGTCTCACATCTGCATGCACAAGGGGCGTTGGGAAGTATGTAGGGGGCATGCACCCATGCATGGGGGTGGGGTGCATGCATGGGGCTGCACATGCATTGCATTTGGGGGGTTCGGGTATGCACATGTGCATTTATGCGCGCACCCACTTGGGCTCTCAGTCTAGAAAAGATCAGCCATCCCTGATCTATGTGGTATGGCTATAATATTGTTATTATCCTTCTCATCTTCTCTACCACCCCCTGCTTTCTCGGTACAATTATTATGTCTCTGGAGATTCCCACTCATCCAGGTCTCAAAGGTGCTTTTGCAAAAGGCAACTGGATTTCCTTTACCCCCTCCCACTCCCCCAAAGACGTTTTTCTTCTTCCCCAAGAAGCTTCATCAGATGAAGCTTCTTGGACAAGCTTCTTGGAGCGGCAGGGACAAAGAAAATCCACTTGCCTTTTAAAAAAAAAAAATATCTTTGAGACTATCGTTATGATGATTATTGTTCTGTTGCTTTGCATTTACACCGAGAGCTTCTGCACTGGAGACGAATTCCTTGTGTGTCTAATCATAATTGTCCAATAAAGAATCTCCTCTCCTCTCTCTAGTCTCCTCTCTTCTCTCTTCTTCTCTTTTCTTTAGGAAGCTTCTGATCAAACTGAGAGGGAGTGGGGGAGGAAGGCAGTGAACTATACCTGGCCAAAGAATTCGTTCTCAGCATTTATCAGGAAGGACAACCTGCATGCTAGAAGCAAAACTGGCAGATCCTTAAGCAATTTGGTGGCCCCTGGGAGATTTGAAGATGCGCAGAGGAGGGGAGAATTTAGTTTCTTGAGTCAGACCCAAGGAGTGTGACGTTGTCCAAATCCATCCTTGTCCACGCTGAAGGACATATTTTATCCCACGGTTCTTGTGTCTATGGTGACAAGCAATCGGGTGTGAATTTGTATGAGCTACAGCATGTCATGCACATCCAGATTTCCACGGCAGAGCAAATCCCAAGGAGTTGCACTGGGATTTCCTCTGACCATTTAGTTGTTTCTCCTGCATTTCCTGGGATTTTGCATACCTGTTTCAGGAACTGATATGCAAAACAGATACCAGCAGCCTCGCAATAAATGCTGGTAAATAAGTATTCCAAGTCAAAATTTTACATGCTGAAAATTACAGGGGGAGAAAAAAAAACCATTTTATTTAACCTTTCCAAATCGCCCCCCTCCCCGATGCATGGGTTAATTCACAGAGGTCCCAGCCATGATACTGGTGGGTAGTATTTCAACACCAGAAAGGCTGGTCCAGTTATTGTATTAAACCAGGGGTCTGCAAAGTTGGCTCTTTTAAGACTGGTGGACTTCAACTCCCAGAATTCCCCAGCCAGCTATGCTGGCTGGGGAATTCTGGGAGTTGAAGTCCACCAGTCTTAAAAGAGCCAACTTTGCAGACCCCTGTATTAAACCATAATCAGGAGGGATCCTGTTGGTGATGCTATTCAGCCGCTTCTATCCGGTTCAGGTTGAACTGATAGCGGTGATGGCGGGAGGCTCCTTCCACCTGCCCGGATGTTATCACATCCGTTTTTGATGCTCTGTGCATGCGTGGAAGGTCCTGTGCATGCGTGGAGGTGGCGCGTGCAAGCAAAGCGAGTGCTCAGATTTGCAAACTGGTAGCGAAGGTAAGTTGATTTCACCCCTGGATCCTGCCTGTAGTAATCTAACTCCTGATGGTGTGAACTTAATGAATATAACAGTGATTAAGTTGCTTAGTGTGTAGGGAAACAAGGGGCTATGAAAAAGCAAATAATGCCGAAGCTACGTATATTTATGTATAGTTTATACTTGACTGGGGGCAACAGGATAACGGTGTTCCAATATCTAAGAGGCTGCCACAAAGAGGAGAGGGACAACCTAATCTCCAAAGCATCTGAAGGCAGGACAAGAAGCAACGGGTGGAAAATAATCAAGGAGAGAAGCAACTTAGAAGAAGACATTTCCTGACAGTTAGAACAAATAATCAGTGAAACAGCTTGCCTCCAGAAGTTGTGAATGCTCCCACACTGGGAGTTTTTAAGGAGGACCATTGGAAAACCATTGGTCTGAAACTGGTTTCCTGTTTGAACAAAGGGTTGGACTAGAAGACCTCCAAGGTCCCTTCCAACTGTTCTCTTATTCTTTAGGTTAAAGTGCAACTTCTGTAAATCAACTTTGAAAGGATGAAAGTAGTTTACAATGCTGTTTTTTTAATCACAAGGAAAGCCCATATCCTCTGAATCAAGCAAACTAACTAACTGTTGACTTGAGTCTGGTGCGAGGCATCTGAATCCCACATCTGCAACATTTTGAGAGGTGGCATGGTGAATGAATGAGCTTTCCTCCTGGATTTCCTGGTCTGTTTCCTAAAGCAATTGTTTCACTGGATCTAAGAGGTATGGCATTTCAGAGCGACCACTTGGTCTGCTGGCCACTTTGCAGGAAGTCGTAAGAGTGGCCCCTACAGAATGCACAAACAAATGGACGTCAAAGGAGGAGAGACAACACTGTGGCATGTGGGGAACAGCGTGGTTAGAGCAAGGGTCTCCAAGCTTGGCAGCTTTCAGACGTGTGGAGTTCAACTCCCAGAATTCCTCAGACTGAGGAATTCTGGGAGTTGTAGTCCACACACATGTCTTAAAGTTGCCAAGCTTGGAGACCCCTGAGTTGGAGGAAGCCTTGTGGATCTGGAAAATTGGAGGAAAGGCAGATCTTTTGTGGCCCATGAATGCCCATCATTCATCCCTTAGATCAGTGATGAAGAGCCTTTTTGGCACCGAGTGTCCAAACCGGAATGCCTGTGCATGTGCGTGCATATGTGCATGCTGGGGCACTGGAAACCCAAAGACCAGCTGGCTGGCATGCACATGCCTCTTTTTTGACCTTTGGGCCATTTTCAGGCTGTTTTGGGGTTGTTTTCAGGCTGTTTTGGCCTACAAACCAGCCCAGGAACGTCTGGAAACCAGCCTGAAAATGGTCCGAAAACCAGCCTGGTTTTGGGCTGGTTTTTTCACCATTTTCAGGGCATTTGGGGGGCAGTTTTCTGGTGCCCACAAAGACCAGCTGGCTGGTGCATCAGAATCCAGAAGACCAGCTGGCGACGGCGCGCATGTCCACAGAGAGTTCTCTGCGTGCCCCCTCTGGCATGCGTACCATAGGTTTGCCATCACGGCCTTAGACGAACAAGTTCCATAATTGCAAGCATCAATAAGGATGCAGGAACATAGTGACAATTCCTCTTTCTCCCCCTGTGCTAAAAACAGGAGGCATGGCATGGGAGCTAGGAGACTCCGAGAATGCTTTCACTTTTTTCCTAGCAAAAGGAAGGTGGCCAAGGGAGCAGCAGGAACCAAACAAAGGGCCATATATCACAAGGGTCAGGGGGAAAAGCAAGCACGCAGCTACCAATTCACACCTGTTAACGGCTAGGTGTCCCCACCAGGTGTGTCATTTAAAGCAACTTTCTCCCATGCAGGTGTACCATTCACCCATTGTTCGGCGCCACCAAAACTTGGCCTTTGGCGCTCTCTCTTTAGCAAGTTGTGTCAAGTTTCAGCCAGCCACAGTAACACACACACACAGACACACACACACACACGGTTGTCAAAAAGCTGCCGTGGTTAGATGCACAAAGCAGGCAAGTTGGTGACACAAGTGTAGTATTTATTGATTGGATTTATACCTCATCCTCCTGCCAAAAATTGTGCGTTGGGGGTCCGCCAATAAGGATGCAAAACCAAGTTATGTAAAAACTGTCATTTAAAAACAATTAAATCACAACCAAGGCAATGAAATCTCCTCAGTGAAGAGCTTCAGTAGAAGGATTAAGATAGTCCCGTCCCATATTATGACGAAGACTCCATATTATCTTACATTGCATTGTACATCGGGATATAGAAACTCAATGTGCTGATTAATCCAGCTTGGTTGGATCTAGATTTGAGGGGAGGGAGAGGCGGGAGAGGGGGGGAGGAGGGGACAAGGATCTGTTTTGAGGCTGAGGGTTGTGCCTGATCCTACCACGAGGCCTGGGATCATCTTTAAGCAAGTTGGTAGCCTCAGGGTCAATGGTGGGTTTCTACAGGTTCGCACCTACTCGCAAGAGCCGGTTGGTGAAATTTAGAAAACCGGTGAGAGGGGGTTCCACCGGCGTACCTGGAAGTAAATCTGGCCCGCCGCTGCCAGTGACCCAACGGGAAGGAAAGGAAAGGAAAGGAAAGGAGGAAGAAAGAAAGAAAGAAAGAAAGAAAGAAAGAAAGAAAGAAAGAAAGAAAGAAAGAAAGAAAGAAAAAAAGAAAGAATTTATCATCACAATTGAGTCCAAAATTTTGGTTGCTAAGCAAGAGCATTGTTAAATGAGTTTCACCACATTTTAAAAGGTGGCCACTCCCACCCTGTCACATGACTGCCAAGCCACGCCCACAAAATAGGCCACACCTACAGAGTAGGTCCTAAAAAATTTGAAACCCACCACTGCTCAGGGTGATGAAGACAAAGAGTCCAAATTTGGTTGAACTTAACCAAAAGTGCCCCCAAGAGAAGGCGCTGCATGACCCCTGTGGCAAGCGTGCCATTGGTTTGCCATCCTGCCTATAGAGCAGTGTGTTTCTCAACCTTGGCGACTTGTAGTCCTGTGGACTTCAAGTCGCCAAGGTTGAGAAACATACTGCTGTAGAGTCTCCTGCTTGTGCAAGGGTTTGGACTAGAAGACCTCCAACGTCCCTTTCCAACTGCACCCTGTGGTTATTCTGTTATTCCTTGCTTCTTTATCAACCACGGTTGTTATGGGTTTCCTTCTGTAGCCATAATAACCGCCTCCACCTCCATGTCTCCCCCACCTCACCTTCCCCTCCAACAAAGAGCTTCTAACATTCCCATTCCTATTCTTATGCCACCCACCGAGCGCCTTTGTCTCAGGGTGAGGTCTCCACCTTATTGACACTTCCCCAAAGATGCGTGGAGGGGAGGAAAGGGGCCATCCACAGCTGGGAGGCACATGTGGGATGGAGTGTGGGAGGCTGGGGAATGGGGTCAGGGCTTCCCGGTGTCCTGCAAACTGGACCCAGGGTGCTTATTAGCCTGGCTTTTCAGAGGAACTTTGATTGATGGGGGAAGGCAAGCTAACCGACTATCAAAGCAGGCGTAGTACGTGTGAACCAGACACCAATTAGCGATGCCTTTCTAAAGGCTGCCTTGTTAAGAGGGGAATGAGGGGAGAAAGAATGAAATTGGCCAGAAAACAGGGAGCTATTTAACCTTAATTAGAAGGAAGGTGTAGGCTTTGGTTGCAAAAGCTATCTCTGAAAAGGGTTTTTCCCCCTCTCCCCTCTTCCTTTCCTTTCTCTCATTCACCCTCCCCAAACTCACCCCCTCCCTCCCTCCCTCCTTCCTCCCTCCCTTCCCCCCTCTCTCCTCTTTTCTTTCACCCTCCCCAAACTTGCTCCCTCCCTCCCTCCCTCCCTCCTCTCTCTCTCCTCTTTTCTTTCCTCTCTCTCCTTCACCCTCCCCAATCTCACCCCCTTCCTTCCTTCCTTCTTTCCTTCCTTCCTTCCACCCTCCTCTCTCTCTCCTCTTTTCTTTGCTTTTTCTCCTTCATCCTCTCCAATCTCACCCCCTCCCTCCCTCCCTCCTCTCTCCTCTTTTCTTTTCTTTCTCTCCTTCATCCTCTCCAATCTCACCCCCTTCCTTCCTTCCTCCCTCCCTCCCTCCCTCCTCTCTCTCTCCTCTTTTCTTTCCTCTCTCTCCTTCACCCTCCCCAATCTCACCCCCTTCCTTCCTTCCTTCCTTCCTTCCTTCTTTCCTTCCTTCCTCCCTCCCTCCTCTCTCTCTCCTCTTTTCTTTCCTTTCTCTCCTTCATCCTCTCCAATCTCACCCCCTTCCTCCCTCCCTCCCTCCCTCCTCTCTCTCTCTCCTCTTTTCTTTTCTTTCTCTCCTTCATCCTCTCCAATCTCACCCCTTCCTTCCTTCCTTCCTTCCTCCCTTCCTCCCTCCCTCCCTCCCTCCCTCCTCTCTCTCTCTCTCTCCTCTTTTCTTTCCTTTCTCTCCTTCACCCTCCCCAATCTAGCCCCCTCCCTCCCTCCCTCCTCTCCCCCCCCCCCGCCTGTGGCTCTAAAGAAACCTTGCCTGCTTGTTATAGACTTGTTAGAGTTTATAAGATTGGGCAGGAGGCTAACTTGTCGAAAATGCCTTTTATGCCACTTGAATGCGAGGCTTCCTTATTACCAGCCTGCCACATTGCCAGGGACAGCGGCAGGAAAGGAGCGGAAAGCGCGTGGCGCTGCCAACTGGCTATAAATTTCATGAACATCATAAATGTAAGTGCTTTCTGGAGAGCTATACAGATTGCACATAAAAGTCCCCCTTCTGTCCCTGTAAAACGGAGGAAAGAGGGCTTTCTTGGCAAATTAAAAATTGTGGATTGCGTTTGCCGCCAAGGCGAGGAAGCAGAAAAGTGGCAGGGTTCCTACTGGCCTTCTGCAGCTGGGGGAGGGGGCCTTCTGCCACCCCCCCTTTTCTACCTGAGGGCTCCCCCCCCCCGCATCTGAAGGCTTTGGGACAGTTATATCAATGTGCCAAATATTGGGGTCTAGGGGATGCATCTATTGATCAGAATCTCTTCTTGACTTCCCTAGACTCTAGACATATAAAAGCGAAATACCACTCAAGCGTCATCATGAAATCTCCTGAACCGTAAAGCCTACGAACTTGAAATTTGGCATGTATGTTCCTCTTAGCTTCTAGGTGCTCACTTAGAAAGGATTTTTTGAAATGATCATTACGGCATTAGCATTTCTTATATTATTATTCACCCTCTCTGATGCTAAGCAGTTAGAGGTTCTACTCCCCCTTCCCACCTGCAAATAACTCTGTTCCAACTGCCACTCGGGTGTGGGAGTCGCCAGTGTGTGACTCACCTGGCCTGCAGGCTGGGATGAGGATCAATGGGGCCAGCCTGAGGCAGAGAAGGGGATAAGATAGGAGAGGCCTCTGTGGGGCAACCTTGAGGGAGAGGAGAGGAGAGGAGAGGCCGATCGCAACTACTGATTAAAGTTCAAGCTTTAACTATCAATGCATCAAGCCCACACATAGTTCCCGTAGCAAAGCACAGGTATCCAATCGACTAGTACAGGGGTCTGCAAAGTCGGCTCTTTTAAGACTGGTGGACTTCAACTATGCTGGCTGGGGAATTCTGGGAGTTGAAGTCCCCAAGTCTTAAAGTTCCCAAGTTTGGACATCCCTGGTATAAGAGGATCCCGTGATCCCGAGACGGTCATAAATATGAGTCAGACGCTAAGCGCCTGAATGCTGTTCCTGTGGGGAACTCTGGGAGTTGAAGTCCACCAGTCTTAAAAGAGCCGACTTTGCAGACCCCTGGACTAGTACAATATAAGTGGAAAGTGGCAGCACAATGGGGATTTGGGTCATAGGGCTGGAAGGGACCTTGAAGATCTTCTAGTGTACCCTGGACCCAGAGCTGAAATCTTCATCTCATCTAGAACACATTGTCCCACCTTTTCCTGAAGTCCTCCAGTGATGGAGCACAGTTCTAGGAGGCTTAGCAAATCTCATAGGAGGAATATTCTCCTTATTCCAAGTTTTACCTTCAGGTCCTCTAGAGAAGAAATCCACACCACCTGCCTTCTCACAGCCCTTCATGTAAAGGAAGATTGCTATTGTGTCTCCCTCTTAGCTTTCTCTTCTTCAATGTGCACGGATGCTTAATCCCATGTAGGAAGTTAGCACCCGCCCTTCTCCTAGAAGAATGAAATATATCTAGGAAATATTAAAAAGGCAGAATATTATACATTCCTGCATGAGAAAAGGAGCAACATGCTCTGGGAAAACAGCCCCATCCTCAGGACATAATAGGATTAGCCCTCTACCCATCTCATCACATGGCACCTGGGAAGATTGCGACACCCAGCAAGATTCAACCAAGCCTGGGACTCAGGACAGCCTACAAATTTCCCCCTGATTGGCCCCATGGGAGCCTGACAACCAATCAGAATACATGCTCTTGCCACAGGAACAGGAAGCAAGTTCAAAGCCCAAGAAAGGTATCTCTCTCTCTCTCTCTCTCTCTCTCTCTCTCTCTCTCTCTCTCTCTCTCTCTCTCTCTCTCTCTCTCTCTCTCTCTCTCTCTCTCTCTCTCTCTCTCTCTCTCTCTCTCACACACACACACACACACACACACACACACACACAAACACACACACGCTCCATTGGCCAGGATTTCAAACCATGTGGTCCTATCCACCATTATGCCATCTTTCCAAGCAGCCTCCATGTTTCCAGTGTCTTTCTCTCCACTTGGAACTGAACCCAGATGGACATTTCTTCCAACATCCATGATATCTCCAGGTTGAATGTGAGGGATATTTTCTTGTTTTTGTGACCTTGTCTAATTCTACATGTTGAAATCAATACGTAAAGAGTTACCCCTTTCAAAATTCAAAAAGAAGTACATATTTCAATGTGTTGGTGAAAACTATCTATCAGAAAATGCACAATAAGACATATTGTACTAAATTTGAGTTAAGCACGAAGATAGTAGTATCATAAAGTTGGAAGGGAGGCAAAATTTGGCTTTCAGACGTTGTGGGTGCTCCAACTCTGGAAGATTTTAAGCAGAGATTGGACAACCATGTGTCTGAAATGGTATGGGTTTACCTGCTTCAGTAGCACATTGGACTAGAAGTCCTCCAAGGTCCCTTCCAACTCTGTTCTATTCTGTTTATAGAAAGTTATCCAATCAACTCCTTGCTCAGAAGAATCATCGAGGCACATCTGTCAGGAGACTATTCATCTTCTGCTTGAGGACCCTCCAACAATGAGAACCTCACCATTAGCTGTGGGCAATCTGTCCCCTAGGAAGCCATTTACAAGTCCTCCAACTAATGTGGAAATGGCACAATCTGCAAGGGACAGAATGCAAAAGTGGGAAGCTGGTTATTGAGGGATTTGCAGAGATGGGAAATAGCATTGACATACATCTCCATCAGGGAAGGCGGTGGCTCAGTGGCTAAGACGCTGAGCTTGTCAATCAGAAAGGTCGGCAGTTCGGCAGTTCGAATCCCTAGCACCGCATAACAGAGTGAGCTCCCGTTACTTGTCCCAGCTTCTGCCAATAGCCCTTTGAAAGCATGTAAAAATGCAAGTAGAAAAATAGGGACCACCTTTGGTGGGAAGGTAATAGTGTTCCATGCACCGTTGGCATTTGGTCATGCCAGCCACATGACCACAGAGACGTCTTTGGACAATGCTGGCTCTTCGGCTTTGAAACGGATATGAGCACTGCCCCCTAGAGTCAGGAACGATTAGCACATATGCCCAAGGGGAACCTATACCTTTACCTGATATCTCCATCTCTACACTAGGCATGGCTAGGGAACTCTCCCAGGTGAATATCTCCTGAGTTATTTGTAGCCAGTGTACGTATAAAATATTGGGCTGGTTTTATCAGTGAGCGGAATCAGCCTAAGGCAGCATTACACGCAGAGTCAGATTTCCAAAATGATGCCTCCTGTTGTTGTTGGGTTTTTTTTTTAACTTCCAGATTAGTAATCAGGTGGAAGCATCTCATAGATGACACGGTTTGAAGCATTAGGTGCTTAGCTGGTTGGAAAATTTGGCCTTCAGCTTGACCTTTTGCAGCACAGACTTCTGTGGGTTTCTTGCTGAGGGAATTCCAGGGTTAAAAAAATCTGTAAGCTTCACAAGTAGATTAGCTATTCTTTCAATGCACACAATGAGGGCAGCCTTGTGAGCTCTTTTGGCCTTTCAGCTTTCCCCCCCCCTCCCCAAAAACCTCCAACCCCAGTTACCTATAATTGAAAAGGAATACAGATGATTTGATGGCATCGGCCATACGGTATTCTAGCTTCTGTTTTGAATTCTAAACTGTTTCTTTTAGTAGCCTCTGTACACTTAGTTTATTGCAGGGGTCTCCAACCTTTGCAACTTTAAGTCTGAAGGACTTCAGCTCCCAGACTTCTCCAGCCAACTCTGGGAGCTGAAGTCCTTCAGACTTAAAGTTGCAAAGGTTGGAGACCCCTGGTTTATTGCATCCAATAGAGCTAATTCCCAAGTAAAAGATAAAGGCTCCCTTCGCACCAGTGGTGGGTTGCAGATGGTTCACCCCGTTATGGGCATACTGGTGCCTGCCGGGACCACTGGGTACCGTTCCGGTATGGTGCTCTGGAGGGCCCACCCGCCCGCACTCCTTACCTGTATTTGAGCTCTTCGGTGCTTCTGCGCATGGAGCGCATGGCACTTGCATGACGCTCCACCAAGCAGCTGGAGCGTTGCAGAGGTGTCGCGGAGCATCGCAGGAGGTAAGGACACATGCACGCTCTGCGTGCATTCAGATGGTGGACACCGCGCCCTGTTGCATCGTACCGGTTGCACTGGGATCTGGAAACCACCACTGCCTCGCAGATATGTGCTAGTTGTTTCTGACTAGCACAGGGGGCTATGCCCATCTCCGTTTCAAAGCCAAAGAGCCAGCGCTGTCCGAAGATGTCTCCGTGGTCATGTGACCGGCATGACTAAATGCCGAAGGCGCACGGAACGTTGTTACCTTCCCACCAAAGTTGGTCCCTATTTTTCTACTTGCAGTTTTTACGTGCTTTCAAACTGCTAGGCTGGCAGACAAGTAACGGAAGCTCACTCCATTATGCGGTGCTAGGGATTCGAACTGCGAAACTGCCGACCTTTCTGATCGACAAGCTCAGCGTCTTAGCCACTGAGCCACTGCGTCCCTAATTCCCCAGTAAAGTTTTGAAAATTTGCAGTCGTAATAGAGGGGCTGTGACGTCACTCGGAAGGGCTTAAGTCTTCCAGCCTTTAAAAAAAAAATCGCTTCAAAACATTATTTATTACATATACAGTATATCTGTCTTTCCCCCCAGACATATATAGTATATGGATGTAATTTCTTGCAGACATGAAGAGCCCAATGTCTGTCATAGCTTTCAGCTCAGCTGTTGCATTGTATGCCTGAAAATTGCTCCTCGGGACCCCAACATTTCAAGATCTGTACACACACGCACATTCAGTTGTGTGTGTTTGTGTTCAGCCAGGATGTGCCTGTGTTGTTAACATAGGTGTCTTTCCTAAGAGATTCCTGCAGGGAGGGTTTTAATTGGAGAGACATACTTCAATATATTTAGAGACCAGTGAATATCTTTCTTGGTCCACTCTTCAATCTCTGTTCTCCAGATGCGTTTGGGCTGACATGGGTGCGAGTAGAATTTATCTTTTGGCCATTAATCAGTAAGGCTAGGGCAGTGGTGGGTTTCAAATTTTTTAGAACCTACTCTCTAGGTGTGGCCTATTTTGTGGGCGTGGCTTGGCAGTCATGTGACAGGGTGGGAGTGGCCACCTTTTAAAATGTGGTGAAACTCATTTAACAACGCTCTTGCTTAGCAACCAAAATTTTGGACTCAATTGTGATGATAAATTCTTTCTTTCTTTCTTTCTTTCTTTCTTTCTTTCTTTCTTTCTTTCTTTCTTTCTTTCTTTCTTTCTTTCTTTCTTTCTTTCTTCCTTCCTTCCTTCCTTCCTTCCTTTCCTTTCCTTTCCTTTCCTTCCCATTGGGTCATTGGCAGCGGCGGGCCAGATTTACTTCCAGGTACGCCAGTGGAACCCCCTCTCACTGGTTCTCTAAATTTCACCAACCGGCTCTCGCGAGTAGGTGCGAGCCTGCAGAAACCCACCTGGGCTAGGGGCATCATCGTGCTAGGCCACAGCTTGTAATGGAGTACACCTCAGTTCTCTGGCTTTACTCAACATGTACCAAATGAACCATGTTTGACATCTCTTACCTACTGCTGCTAATTTTCTCATCAGTGTTTGATATTGATTGAATCAAGCCTCTTTTAGAACATAGGATAATAGAGTTGGAAGGGCCTCGGAGGTCATCTAGTCCAGGGGTCTCCAACCTTTGCAACTTTAAGTCTGAAGGACTTCAGCTCCCAGACTTCTCCAGCCAGCAAAGCTGGCTGGAGAATTCTGGGAGCTGAAGTCCTTCAGACTTAAAGTTGCAAAGGTTGGAGACCCCTGATCTAGTCCAACCCACTGCTTGAGCAGGAGACCCAACACCATTTGAGACAAACGGTTGTCCAGTCTCTTTTTGAAAACCTCCAGTGATGGACCACCCACAACGTCTGAAGGCAAGCTGTTCCATTGGTTGATGGCTCTCCCCATTAGGACATTTCTCCTTACTTCTAGGTTGCTCCTCTCCTTTTAAATGCATCCTTACCCTTCCACGCACGTACGTCTTGATGAAGTACAATATCATTTGATCCCTCGCCTCTGTGACCTGGGTCCTCTGTCGAGCTAGCTACGAATGAATTAGCATGCTTGTTTTTCCATATAAAATCATGTTTCTGTGGTTAAAAGCAAAACTGGAAGCCGAAATAGCAAGATAGCAGGGAGGCTAAGAAATGTGATTGTTCTGCCCCAAAGGAATGATTCCTTGTCTCATTTTGCATTTAGCTACAAGTGCATTGGAGTTATCATGGGCATGGATTACCCTAACCCAATGCTGAACATTGAGTGGGCACATGAGCCATTGCCCTAGTTCAACTTCACCGTGCATGCGCCAGCTGGTCGTTGGGTCTCTGGCATGCATGTGCAGAGGGCAGGGCACATGCAGGCGGCTGTGTATCCTTGAGTGGGGGCTGTGGCACATGTGGGTGGTGCCCGCATACATGCGCAGTGGGCAGGGTGCATGCATTGCATTTTGGGGGTTCGGATGCGCATGCACGCATTTGCACACCTCCAGAAAAGGTTAGCCATCACTGGCTTAGTGGGTCATCAAAGAAATTTCAGAAGACCGAGTAGCTAATACCTGCTTGCATCGGATGTTCCTGGACAGTTCTCCTAGGATGGCTGATGCATGGCCTTTGAAAGCCAGTAGATCTGCATCACTGTCAAGTGACCTGACATGCTGACCCTTTTCTCGTGAAGGCTGACAGCCCGAAATCACGCTTTGCCATTTTCCCCACCTTTGTCAGCTTTAGTGGGAGACGCTTATCCCTCCATGCTTATTAACCTCTCTCTCTCTTGACTTGATAGTCCTCAGTCCTGCCCAGTTATTTAGATATATTCAGTTAAGCCTTGGGGAAGCTGGCATGTTTGGCCATCATGTTTGTTTCGAAGAACGGATCCTTTTGATTAAGGTTCTCTCTGGGCACTCTTTCCTTGGTTGGCTGTGATTTCACTGCATTGCCCACGCTGCCAGATTGAACTCCAGAAATCTAGGAGGGCACTGTGTTGTTGCTACATCTGTTTCAAGATTTGCTTTAACTGCAGAACATGGGCCCAGGAAGCAAGATTCACACAAGTTTTTTTTTAAAATTTAAAATGAATTTTAATTCCAAGAATTGAGGTTTAGGACACAGAATTTAAAAATGCAGATAGGGATCTTCCATCTCTCTCTCTCTCTCTCTCTCTCTCTCTCTCTCTCTCTCTCTCTCTCTCTCTCTCTCTCTCTCTCTCTCTCTCTCTCTCTCTCTCTCTCTCTCTCTCTC
The DNA here is from genome assembly GCA_039707465.1 of Rhabdophis nuchalis. NCBI lineage: Eukaryota > Metazoa > Chordata > Lepidosauria > Squamata > Natricidae > Rhabdophis > Rhabdophis nuchalis. The sequence goes on from CM077654.1 coordinate 12,516,809, forward strand.
TCTCTCTCTCTCTCTCTCTCTCTCTCTCTCTCTCTCTCTCACACACACACACACACACACACACGGCAGGAAACCATTTTGTGTGCATTTGTACTGATAGATAATAAATACTGACAGGTTCTGGATAACCAGTAGCAGAAATTTTGAGTACTTTGGAGAACCGGCAAATGCCACCTCTGGCTCGTCCCAGAATGGGACGGGAATGGAGATTTTTCAGTATCCTTCCCCTGGAGTGGGGAGGAATGGAGATTTTGCAATATCCTTCCCCTGGAGTGGGGAGGAATGGAGATTTTGCAGTATCCTTCCCCTGGAGTGGGGAGGGAATGGAGATTTTGCAGTATCCTTCCCCTGGAGTGGGGAGGGAATGGAGATTTTGCAGTATCCTTCCCCTGAAGTGGAGAGGGAATGGAGATTTTGCAGTATCCTTCCCATGGAGTGAGGAGGGAATGGAGATTTTGCAGTATCCTTCCCCTGGAGTGGGGAGGGAATGGGGATTTTGCAGTATCCTTCCCCTGAAGTGGAGAGGGAATGGAGATTTTGCAGTATCCTTCTCCTGCCATGCCCACCAAAGCACGCCCACCGAACCAGTAGTAAAAATAATTGAATTTCACCACTGGTTTTTCCCATGATCTTTCAAGAATTCTTTCTCTGGTTTCCTGTGACGTTGATGGTCCTGGACCACGCAGGCCAACACCGTGTTTGATTTTTTTCATCCTGCTCACATTCCAAACCTGATTCTTTCATCTGAGCCATTACCGCATGACAGGTAGATATTATGCATTTCCTGAATTAGATATTTGACCAACAGACCGTTAACTGCAGTGACAGGACTTCCAGAGCCACTCAGGCATGTGGAAATGGTCCGAAAAGCACAACCAGCAGGCAGAGAGTGTGCCTGCACACAGGGGATTTTTAGCGTGGGGCATTCTGTACTTTGGGAAAGTGGAGCAATAAGGATGGTCTGAGTCCCATGACTGCTAATTGGGAAGATAAACGCATTTCCCATGGGAAGAAAGACCCTTATTAGACATTTGCCCAAGGGACTGATCTACAGGATAAACAATAGCCATAAGTCACAGCTTTTGCTAGAAAAGCTCTCATTAGACCATCAGGGGGAGGTGCTCCACCGCCCGGTAAGTGCCACACATTCAAAAGTGGCATTGTATCCTCCACACTGTTATTTTCCTGACCCACTTTCATTTAGGGAATCATATTCTGACAGCTCGTGTTCCTTATGCTGATCCAGGTAAGCATGGCAGCCCATTATTAGCAAGAGAGAATATATGGGGAGGGATGGTTTCTTTCCAGGCCTGCTGTGGTCCATATGCAACCCTTGGGTTACTTTTGCCACCAGCATCTTCAATCCCAACTCCTTTAACTCCTTATAGGAATCCCTTAGTTCCTCCCTTAGTTCTCTGCTGCAGAATTTCCCCAAAATGCAACTGAAATCAGGGACGTTTAGCAAGCGGCGCATTGGCTCAGTGGCTAAGATCCTGAGCTTCTCGATCAGGAAGGTCAGCAGTTTGGCGGTTCGAATCCCCAGCCGCGTAAGGGAGTAAGCTCCCGTTACTTGTCCCAGCTTCTGCCAACCTAGTAGTTCGAAAGGATGTAAAAAATGCAAGTAGAAAAATAGGGACCACCTTTGGTGGGAAGGGAACAGCGCTCCGTGCGCCTTTGGCATTGAGTCATGCAGTGGCGTAGCGTGGGTTGTCAGCACCCGGGGCAAGGCAAGTAATTTGCACCCCCTAACCCGTGGATTTTAGCACTCGGGGGAGGCAGCTCTTCTTGTGGTGTCGAGCCCACGCACCTCCCGCGAGGATCCGGTGGGCAGCCGCTGCCCAAAGGGCTCGGCCATCCGGGTCCGACACTCGTTGCCTCGCCTTGGGGAGAAGCGGGCGCCCTTTGCGTGGTGCGGGCCTGGGACACCCGACGCTCCTTTCTATGGAGGGCGACGGCCCGAAAGCCGGGGCAAGAGGGTCTTCCCGGGTCGCCGCAGGGCCCAGGTCGCCGCTCCTCTGGCTGGCTCGGAATGGAGGAGTCTTCCAGGGTCTTCGCACGGCCGTTGCTTCGAAAGACCTGCGCCTTTAAGTCTCGCCTGGCCCCCTCGGGTGGTGCTGGCGGGTGCGAGGAGGCGGCGCTGGCCTCAGCCGGGGGATGGCCCGGGAGGGTTTGGCCCCTACTGGCCGCTGTTCGCTCCCCGACTCTCGCCGGCCCAGGAGCGCCCAGGCGCCGCCGCCGCCAACTCCAGAGACCCGCGGAGGAGAGCTTCCGAGTCGGGTCTCTGGAGCGCGCCCCCCCAGATGTTGCGCCCGGTGCGGCCGGCCTCCCCTGCACCCCCCACGCTACGCCTCTGGAGTCATGCCAGTCACATGACCACGGAGACATCTTCAGACAGCGTTGGCTCTTCAGCTTTGAACGATGGGTTGCTGCCAGCATTACTGCCAGTTCAGCCTTCAAAAAAGACCCCGAAGGGGCAGACTCTGCAGCAGTACAACTGTTCATTGCACTTATCCGGCCAAAGAGCCATAGTTTGAGGACCCCAGATTTAGCGCAATATAAAAAATGGAAATAATTATTCTGCAGACCACCAACATTTTCTCACGGACCACCAGTGGGCCATGGACCACCAGTTGGCGATCCCTCGTGTACTGTATTCAATGCACAGTTCAGGACAGAGAGAAAATGGTACCATTTCTATTTTCTCAATGACTTTACACCTCTTCACCTGACTGATTTATTCCCTACAAAAAGCCAGGCTCAGTTTAGCTTTTATCAGTGAGTTTTATCTATTTCGAACTCAGTTCTAGTTTGTCAAAAATAACTACTTGTTAATGTTAATGTTCATTTTAAAACTTACGATTTTTCAAAATTTGGGATTGCATTTACATTTTTTCCCCTTTGCTAGCCACTTTGAGTATTACGTGTGGAAAGGCAGAAGGTAAATTAGAGGAACGAATATGTCAAAGCAGTATCGTCAACCTAGATCATCTGATTCCATAACTTAGTGTTCTGAAAGAGGCACATCCATCTGCCTCTGGGGATCTTATTATTAGACCTGCTGCTCAGTGACAGAAATCTTAGTCAATAAATCATTCGGATGATCTGAATGTGGTTGTAGAGGCAAGGGGCAGGCGTGGGAATTTTGCACATTTTCTCCACATGTTGAGTCATCCTGGGGAGAAAGTGTTGGGGGATTGGGTGGCAAAGGCTTTTTGCGTAGGGCCAAATGACACTGAGTTGTCAAAATAGTATACACCATGCTAAATTGGATGCCTTTGAATAGATTTGGACCCTATTCAGAAATGTGACTGGCTTTCACACTGATGCACAATTTTTCACATGATCGAAAACCTTTGAATATAATTTATGCCGTTTTTCAAATTGGTTCAGAGCTCCGAACTGGATTCGATCAATTCAGCAACCTATTTCAAAAGAGGGCATTGAATCAGTCTGAATCAGCTGAGAAACTCATGTTGCATGAAGGCTGAAGCACCTGTTTAAAAAGTAAGCTGGTTTGGACTTGATTAATTCTTTGCTATAGGGACACGGTGGCTCAGGGGCTAAGACGCTGAGCTTGTTGATCAGACAGGTCAGCAGTTCAGCAGTTCGAATCCCTAGTTCCGCATAATGGAGTGAGCTCCCATTACTTGTCCCAGCTTCTGCCAACCTAGCAGTTTGAAAGCAGGTAAAAATGCAAGAAGAAAAATAGGGACCACCTTTGGTGGGAAGGTAAGAACACTCCATGCGCCTTTGGCGTTTAGCCATGCTGGCCACATGACCACGGAGATGTCTTCAGACAATGCTGGTTCTTCTGCTTTGAAATGGAGATGAGTGCCGCCCCCTAGAGTTGGGAACAACTATTACATATGTGCGAGGGGAACCTTTACCCAATTCTTTGATGGATAGATGATTGACCATCATAAAAGCTGTAGATCCCACCAGTAAATTGGGCAGTACATGTCTGTGAGAAGACATCCTGGAGAAAGCAATGAATTGTTTTGCTGCCCTGAAAACCACCCAGATGTGTCCACAGAGCCTTTAGGAGACAAGCTCAAGATGACATGTAGACCTGTAGTTGTTACACTTTCTGTAGCAGGCAGCTCCAGGCTGTGGAGAGAGTTGATGGAGGTGAGCGAAGAGGAACCACTTAACTTGCTTTGTTGCTAATCATTTAGCTGCTCAAAACCTCATTTTGAACTGTTTTCCCCCTTCACAATAGAAAATACAAGGTAATAGCAGCCAGTGATGGAATTGGGCGATTGTAAAACAGGAGAAAAAAGGCCTTTGGCTGCCTGCATTTCTTCACCTACAGCCCAATCATTCCCAGATCACAGTCATGAAATTCATTGGCAAAATAGCTGATTTTTTTTGTACCCTAAACCTAGAAAAAGAAGAGCCAAAATTATT